>MWSO01000076.1:0-164005 GCA_002116355.1 Dothistroma pini CBS 116487
CTTTTATATTATAATTATCGAGTCGTGAAAACAGCTATCTTGTCGCTATTATTCCCGTGTTAAAGATATATCGTAAAGAAAGGATGCCGCTGCGCAGTCCTCACGTCGCATTTAGGCCGAACTTCGGCATGTGACGGATGACGCACGTCGCTCGGCATTTGAGGCTGGCGCGCATGTTGCATGCGACCCTCTTGTCGTGCGTACAACATATCCCATACAACGCTCCACCATGTCTGGTCTCGAGAAAGCACTCTTCAATCTCAAGGTGCGCAGGCAAAGGCTCTCGAGCCACGGCAGCGCTGACACATGGCACAGTTCACGGCGAAGCAGCTCAACAGGCAGGCAGCGAAAGCGAGCAAAGATGAGCAGACGGAGAAGGCGAAGCTGAAGAAGGTCAGCAAGGAACAGCATGGGTCCGAGCAAGAACACCAGACTGATCGCGCGGCAGGCCATCCAACAGAATCACACCGACATCGCCAAAATCTACGCCCAGAATGCGATCCGCAAGAAGAACGAGAACCTCAACCTCCTACGATTAGCCTCAAGAATCGATGCCGTATCCTCAAGAGTGCAGACCGCCGTCACAATGCGGCAAGTGACGGGCAGCATGGCGAATGTGGTCAAAGGCATGGACAGCGCGATGCGGAGCATGAACCTGGAGCAGGTAGGACATCATGCGCACGAAGGACAATAATTGAGATGGAGGAAGCTGACGGCGACGCACAGATATCGGCAGTGATGGACCGTTTCGAGACACAATTCGAGGACCTCGACGTCGCGACAGGGTACTACGAGAACGCAACCTCCTCTGCGACCGCGACAGCCACACCGCAGGAAGACGTCGATAAGCTCATGGGACAAGTTGCAGACGAGGCGGGCGTCGAACTCAGCCAAGAGATGGCAGGTGCGACACCTGCACAGAACATACAACAACCTGCCGAGGAAGAGCGCGAGGACAAGCTGGGCGAGAGACTGCGGGCTTTGAGGAGCTGAGCGTGGCCACAGTGCTGCAGCTTCAGCGTGTAAGTGATCAGCATTTTGACACAGGCGAGGTGTTACGGCACTTTGTTAGGACACGAGATACGGCAGTGTGCCAATCCTGCAAGATACGATAGGGTAGAAGCATTGGCGTGGCCAAAAAGGCCCGATCAATGGATTTCACGGAGGCATGATACGACGTCTGTTCTGCACGGCATTCCTCAAGACCCCGACTTGTTCACACGATCTCCTATTCAGCGCGTTGCCCTTCGTTTGTCAACACGTCGATTGATCCTCAGCAAGATCAGGTCTCGAACCGGCTGGCGGCAGGCAGGCCCTCGGCGCCACGACTCCCTTTGAAGACAACCAAACGGAAAGTGCAGCCTTCAACCTGCACTTCTGCCTGCAATATCGCGGTCAGGTCGGCGTAGCATTGCTATACTAGAGAGACTGCATTACCATTGAAGCACCACGAAGCAGAGACTGCGATCGCTGTAGGTATTGCAAAGCTTCCTCTCCTATCCTATGCTGGAATCGGCAGTCAATTGATGCCATAAGAAAAGTCGTCCGGGCGAGGCCGACCACAATGTCCTCCATCAAGACACCAACAAGACGTACGAAGGAGCAGTCGGCGACATCTGGAACAGTTGGAACGCTCACCGTGTGCGCCTAGCAAAGCCGCCGGCACGCGGAGAAGGACGAAGACAACAAAATGAAGGAAGTGTGGGAGTAAGCTAAGGGATTGCCGAGTAACTCACTGACATCAGCAGCTTGTGGTTAAAGATCTCAGCATTCATTGGCAACCGAGAGCTCCTTCGTGCCATCGCCACTTATCAAATATCGAGCATTCTGCGAGGCGTCAAAGTCTCGCTGCCGGGCCAGACAGAATCCACCCTCGAGGAAGATTCGGAATCGATGCAGGCTGACGATCTAACCGTTTTGCAACACGCCGTACGCAGTGATCGGGAGCGGCAACGACTTCTGCACGTCTCAACCCTTCTTTCGGATGCCATAGAGGCTACAGGTCGCCCAACAGCGTCTGTTCGGGCGTACCGCATGATTTCCCATGAGCGCCCTAAGAAGATGCTTGCCAATGCGAAGCAAATTTCAAGGCGACGCAGTGGAGCTCGAAGTAAGGAAGCCAGCAAGGAGCAATCTCGTTTCGAAGAGTTTGAGATCTTTGCCACGAGACTGACTAAAGCCTTGAGCGTTGATGCGATCAGCGAAGAGACTTCGAAAGCAGCCGAAATACTGAGTGAAGTGCACACATCGCTCGAGCTTGTGAGTATTAGTAAGGCACTCAAAGAGTACGCTGACGAGATGCAGATAGACGGAAGCGGCGCAGGACCTAGAGCGAGATCAGTACTTCTTGGCCCAGGCTTTTCAAAAGACAGCATTAATTAGCTACGGTCACAACTCTCGGGCGGCTGCCGGACAAGCTGCAGTCTAGCCTATGCACCGTGCCAATCTGTTGACCTCTCACTGCTGGACGAGCCGACGAATTCCCCAGCCTACGAGAGTAATCGGCCAAACCAGCACAAGTTCCTGTCACGAATGAAGAATGCTCTCGATGTCAAAAAGAAGCATATCCAATCTAGCATCGACAGCAACATACGAGCTGCAAAAAAGGCTGGCCACGACAAAAAGCTCAAGCAGGCAGCTTCGCAGGAGAGGAGACTCGATGAACGCATGGAGATAGAGGTATCTGGGAAGGGTACAACATTCAAGCTCAACAGGCACCACAGAGGCTATCATAAAAGCAAGGGACCGCACATCGAGATGCCAAAGTTCGATCTGCTATCCTCGGTGACTATACCGCCATAGCCGCTAGACTTGAGGTCTGTAGGAAGTATGGTCGTCTTCGAGAAGGTCTGCTTCCCTTACAGCACTAGGGCCAAGAAGAAGCCGGTGCTCCAAAATATCAAGCTCGCCGTCCAACCCCCGGCGACTGTATTGGTCTGATAGGTCTCAATGGCCCTGGCAAACTCACTCTCGTCTCGCCAGCAATGAGCACAGCAGCCGGCTCAGAGAAACCACTCACGCTAACACCAGGAACAATGCAACGCCACACGTACTCGCATATTCCTGCAATCCCAAAGATCTGCCGAAGAGCTTGAGACCATCGTAACAGGAGACCCTCAACTCACGGCTTCGTCCCACCTCATGCAAATCGGTGATGCAGATCTGCAAGAACAGGCAGCCCGCACTCTCCTCCCAGGCGTTGGACTCTCCCGGAAAGTAGTGTTCGACGTACCCATCACCCTCCTAGCGGGCGGCCATACTTTTCGTGTAGCGTTGGCAAGGTTCTTTCTCGCTCCGCCGCATCTTTTGATCTGGACGAGTTGTCGTCGGACGACACATCTGGTCACTGACACTAACCGAGCTTTGACATTTACGTCGAGGCATAACGAGGGGGCGATGCTGTTAGTGACGCATAACCGGTTCTCATAAAACCTGTAGTTGAGGCTATGTCGATAAAGAGTCTTACGATAAGCTTGAGGCCGGATAATGGAAAAGACAATAAAGAAGATAGTGAATGTGAAGATAAGGACGGGATACCTCGAGAGAGAGTTGTATATTGCTTGAGGAAAAGAGACCTGATACAATCGAAGAGGGGCGTGGAGCAGTACCAAAAGATTGCAAAGAGGAGTGCTTAGAGGATGGGGATCACCAGAGTAAAGTCGGCCTGATCTTCACAAGCTTTCAGTGGCGGCGAACCCTAATTCACCCACTTTATTATTAGCGGACGCAACAACGACTCTCCCAAGTCCTCCAAGTATTACCGAGTACACTGGCAGTATAACATCCCGCGGAAGTTACCCGACCCCTCTGTTGATCATAGATTACTAATGATATTGACATACCACAACACTACTCGACCCCCTCGCCATGCATTGAGTGACTACGCAGTAACTAGCATCACTTTGCAATCACCAGCAACAGACCCTTAAGCTACCTCGACCCAAGACCTAACACAAGAAAAGACCACCACAGGAAAGTCACAGACAGCAGCAACATCGAAACCTCGCGATCTCGACCAAGAAGACCATTCAGACTAACTCCCCAAGCCAAACCATCAGCGCAGTCAATACCTCGATCTTCGAAATAAAATCACCCGTCTCAGCTCCACTTCCAACGCCATACGCTCCAGCCAAACATTGTGCCACAAGCTCCAACGCGGATATCGCCATCGCAAGCCTCTCAACATCCATCAAAACGAGTTCCAGCATCCCTCAATGCATGCAGCTAATGAAGTTCTCACATCAGCGAAGACGCCCGCAAGCAAGCGAAGCAAGCGAAGCAAGCGCAAAAGTAAGACATTCAACCGGACTATGGCGGGTCATTCTCGACTTCACCCGTACATCCACCAGCGTCAAGAAAGTCGGGATATTCATTGCGTAAACCAAGCCGTCATCTTGGAAACCTGTAGTAAAGCAGGCACTGATGATAGTTAACAGGTTCCGAGTCTGTCTGTCTGTCTGCAGCAGAGGGAGGAGGCGGAGGCTAGTAGGGCGAAGTACAGGGAATTGTGTGTGGTCGTCAAGATGATGGCTCAACGCTGGAAGCGGCGACCGACTTCAGCGATGCAGATGCAGATAATGGTAAAGATCTGTCTTTGCTAGAGTGAACAGGTTCAGCTGAGACAGTGTGACGAGAGCTTCATAGTATCAACTTTCATGCTTTCATGCTGTCATACGTACTATAATCCGCTTGGGATGACCGCGAGTAAGTCTCATGTCCTTTTTTCCTTTCGCTGGACACAGACGGAAGCACGGGATCCGGCTTTTACCATTGCTGGCATGTTCACATCGCGTCCATCCCCAACGCCTCGCTATACACGCCCATCAATGCTCGTGTCCATGTTCTTGGTCAACACAAACGCCCTTCACAAATACTGCCCTCCAGAAAGTGGCTGTCTTGCATACCGAATCTGGTTGAGATCGTGTCCCTCTTTGCGGATGTTGGCACGAGTGTCTCCATGCGGAACTGATGACGAGCCAGGCGAGTCGCACCCCTAGTACGTTCTCGCGAGGTTTCGTAGGTACCAGTCCACCAGTCTACGGCCAACCTTTGCCTCGGATACGTGAATCAGGTCACCCTCCATGGCATAGTCGAGGTCGCTAGTGTTGATAACGTCGCCTTCGAGAAGACCGCCTTCAGAGTGTCGGACCTGTCGGCTGCGCTGCTTGTTGACGAGAAGCCAGCTGCGGAGAGTGTCGGCGTCGACTTCCAGGAAACCGGCGAGCTTGGTGATGTCCATGGTGGTGTAGAGCTTGAGGTAGCTACGGACGGTTGGCGTGAAGATGTTGTTCTTGACCTCGTTCATGAAGATGGTGAGGTGGTGCTCGATTGGGTCTGGGTTGAGGTGTGGGTTCTCGAAGTCAGGTGGTGTTGGGGAGATGAACTTGGGGCAAGCGGCGCGGAAGAGCTCCTCGAAGATGGGAAGAGCCTCTGGACCGCCTCGCTGCATGCGGGTGAGCTGCTCGCCGTACTTCTCTCTCAGAGCGGTGTGGATGGTGTCATCGAGACGTGTAGGGTGGAACGCAACACAGATGGCCACGAGGGCGTACATCTGGTCATTCTTCTTGCTGATGCTGTCGTACTGCGCGCCCTTCTGGAAGTTCTTGGTGCGCGAGACGTAGATCAGGATGTGGTTGAAGGCGCGCAGAGCATCGGCGTAGCGGTGCATCATCATGTACGAGAAGCCGATGTAGTAGTAGGTGGTGAAGTTGGCGGCCATGACCCGAGCAAACATTGCCTTCTTGTTAAGTTCAATGTTGTCGAGCGTCTTGAGCGCCAAGCTGAAGTCACCCAGCAAGCAGTGGACGCGCAGCAGACCGATGATGGAGAAGTATCCCAGCATCTGGTAGAGCGGTCGGTTGCCGTACTCGCCAGCGTATAGAGCACCATCCTCGCCTCTCTTTCGCGCCTCGAGCTGCTCGCTGATTTGTGATCGCTGGATGAGGGAGTAAAGGACATTGAGGACCGAGTAGCAGCCCCAGACTTGTGGGTTCTCGCGCAGTACGGTCAAGTCCTGCTCGGGAACGTTGGCGCTCGACGAGTCCTGCTGGAAGGCGGCGCGCTGGCGGTAGGCGCAGAAGGAGTTGAACTGGTAGATGAACTCGTCGATGACATCCCATGCCCAGTAGTACTGTCACATCACTTAGAATGTCTCGTCAAATTTTGCCAGTGTCCCTTCTGCCACTCACCGAAGGCACATCAATATCCACGGGGCCATCGCTGTTAAGGATGAAGTGGAAGAGATTGCAGTAGCTGTCGTAGCTCTGAATCTTGACCTCGAGACTGGCGCCGTACTCGAGCGGAGTCGCGGCGGCCTGAAGTTGTGCCTGCAGATCTTGCGTTCCGCCGACTGTGTTGCTGCGTTCCAGATCGTAGTCCTCGCCCAGTCCGTCCTCATATCCCACCTGCTCGCGGTAGTTGTTGGCAAGTGCCTCCTCCTCCACGTCGGAATCGTCGTCTGGCACGCGCTCGGGCGCACCCTGTTGATACGTCGGCGCTTGTCGGACGCTCATTGTTGCAGTGTTGGTGTCCGTGTCGGGGTGCGCTGTACGGGGATGTTCGTATCGTCGCTGCCGCTTTGAAGAACAATTTATCCTTGCCGCACGAACTCTTGGCCGCGCCGGGACTGTCCGCAAACTTTGTTTCGGCGGGGTTCCCGCCTCTCGGCCGTTGACGACCAGAGCAACTTAACGTTCACTCTTCTTCTGCTTCACCTGACCATCACCTTCTACTCGTCAGCACTCATCGCACCCAGCATCATACTCAGCGTGTATTGCGGTGCTGCAGATACCGCATCCGCATCGTAGACGCCGGACGATCAGCGGCCGTCCAGACACGTCATTTGTCTGCCAGACGAAGTCATTTGAGAAGCTGCGACGACGGTCGGCAAAGCTCACGGCCGTGTGTCATTCAACATCGCATGGCAGCAGCTTGCCTTTGGTCATGTCTGCGTCCTCACCATCTGATCTTGAGACTTGTCACGTACTTGGCTCCAATGCATGCATAAGTTTCCTGATTTACAGTCTTTGCGCTTTCTTTGGACAGCCTCCAAATCTCGGTCACCTGACGGCTTTGCAGCGATACTCATCACTCACTACTCAAGCGGTCACGGCCAGTAAGGCTTCAGCCGTCGCCGAACGTGGTGCACCGGCCGACGTTCCTCCGTTGGACATGGACTACATGTACGCTCGATGCTGCCATGTGCATGATCTCACTTGCTGGGATGAGACAGAGGATCCTGGGGCAGTCAGATACCGTTGCACACATGGCTTCTCGGCGTTCATGGCACCTTGATTGTATGTGCCGTGAGGGCGACGATTGCACAACAAGCACCTTTGAAACAATGCAACCACGATTCCCATCTTCCAAGAGTTTCTGCTCGGGTGCACCGCGCTGTACATGCACGGCGGTGCAACCCGAGTGAGCCTCAGCAGACAGCTACTCAAGGTATCTATGGACCAATTTCGGAACCTCGAGAGAGTCAATTCCATTTCGTGCGGGATTACTGTAGCTTGCATCCCTCCACCATGGCAGCCCCGCAAACATCGTTGGTGTGCTCTTCAAAACATTCGCGCAGCCGCGTCTCTGGAACCACTGCTTCCTCCGGTTCCTCTCACCTCTTGCAGCCTTGGCACAGCGACTTAGATGCATTTTTCGGCTTGTCTCCTTAACGTCAGCGCATTCCTGTCACTAACTTTCGCAGTTAAACATCCTGGCAGATCTGTCTTCGATTATGCAGAACGTGTCAAGAAGAATGCGATCTCAAAACGTGCTCAACTGCTGCAACAACGCCAAAAGACGCCGAAAGCTCCACAAAGCAGCAAGTTCCTCACGGACAAAACGCAGCCGTTCTGGGTAAATGGCAGCGCCATTCCTGAAGTACCATTTGACATGGGGGAGTCATATGCAGGTACGCGACTTTAATATAATCTCGCGACCAGCCTGATGGTTACGCAGGTCTACTGCCCATCTCGGACGATCCCAACGAGACAAGAGAGCTATTCTTTTGGTTCTGGCCATCTCTGAACCAGAGTCGCCCAAAGGAAATCGCCATTTGGTAAGATGCGTTTGGCGGAGCCTTGTTTTGCTATATTCCCACTCACGGAAATGCAAGGTTCAACGGAGGTCCCGGGTGCAGCTCGATGCTCGGGTTCATCAAAGAGAACGGCCCTTTCATGTGGCAAGATGGCACGGGTGGTCAGTACCATGATCTGGCTTCATGTATCCATTCCTGACTCGTGTCAGCCCCAACAAGGAACAGCTATGACTGGAGGAACCTCACGAATGTCATGTGGGTCGAGCAGCCCGTTGGCGTTGGCTTCACACAAGGGAAACCAAATGTGACGTCCGAGGAGGAAAGCTCTAAGCAGTTTGTCGGCTTCTACAAGAGCTTCGCAGAGATTTTCAACGTGAAGGGGTTCGAGATCTTTCTCACTGGCGAGAGCTATGCCGGGTATGTCGCAGGAAGCGTATCTCACGACTTGCCACTAATCGATAGTCAGCTACTACCTGCCCTACATTGCGAACGAGTTCATCAACCAGAACGACTCCGACTATCCGTTGACCGCGATTCACATAAGCAATCCCATCATCGGGGATGGTGCTGTACAGCAAGGTTTGACTGTCGCACCGTTCGCCCAGTACTGGTCCAACTTGCTTGGGCTCAACGACACGACAATGGCGAATCTCTCACGCCAGCACGAGGAATGTGGCTACAAAGACATCCTTGAGAAGTACCTGACATTCCCAGCTCTGCAAGAGACCTTCCCTGTCTTGAAGCAGCCGGAGGTAGCCGGTCGCTGCGATACACTCGATTACATCTACACGGCGGCATTTTACGTCAACCCCTGCTTCAACGTATACCGCATCAGCGACATGTGTCCGATACTAAGCACCATTTTGGGTCGAACGTCAGGGTAAGGTCCATTCTGACAGATTCCGCCCACACCGCAGCTAACATATTGGGTAGCGGCCTCGAGTCGGACTCGAACAAAACATATTTCAATCGCACCGATGTCCAAGCAGCGCTGCACGTGAAACCCGGCACAGCCTGGGAGGCTTGCTCAAGCGATGCAGTGTTCCCCGACGCGAAGAACCACTCCAGTCCTTACGATCTAGACCTCAGTGCACCGTCGGCGCAGAGCGGAGTCCTGCAACGTGCCATCGAACACACGAATCGCGTAATCATAGGCTCCGGCAAGTCTCTCCCTCCCTCCTCTCCCATTTTCCCACCCCATTCTCTAACACTTCTTCTTTCCTTGCAGGTAACCTCGACGCCCTTTTCAACACCAACGGCACACTCATCACCCTCCAAAACATGACCTGGAACGACTGGCAAGGTTTCCACAATTACCCCGACCGCGACTTCATCTCGCCGTTCCATGCTGATTCACATACGTCCCTATCCGGGGGAGGTATCGTAGGCAAATGGGGCTCTGAGCGGGGGTTAACGTTTTATCAGATTCAGCTCGCGGGCCACAAGATCCCAGGGGATGCGCTGGGGCCGAGTTTTAGGGTGATGGAGGTGTTGCTTGGACGGATTGAAAATTTGGGGGAGTATACGCCGTTTACGACGGATAGAAGTTGGGAGAGGGATGAATTGTGATGAGGTGGATGGGGTGGAAGTTGTGGAGATATGAGAAAGAGAGAGGAGGGAAGAGAACTGAGGTTTGTGGTGAGGTGTTGGGAGAGAGAAAAGACTAAGGAATGATATACGGACGGCAAAGATACCAGAAGAACGTACGTACACCTCGTAAACGAGAACCACACGATTCATCTCATCGACATGTTGCCGTTCCCCAAATGCAAGCCAAGCAAATTGCCGCCACTCCCCAACAACGATACTAACATCAACCTTCGTACGGAGCTTCGGGCGCCTCGAATCAGACCAGTATACTTGAGAGGAGGCGCTTCCCACACCTCACACAATCAACCAACCAACAGTATTGCTACCATATCTACCCAAGTACAGCCACGTCCTTCCTACACTCCCATCTCCTTTACCTTGACCCTCTCCTCATAATAATCTCTCTCGCGCGCCCCTTCCTGGCCGATTGTGTTCCTAACCCCACGACGAACCAGTAGCATACGCTCGCACAACCTCTCAAGACTCCCCAGACGCCACGGACCTCGGTCGAGCTAGCGCAGCCTCAAGCGTCACAGTCCAGCACGGCATACCCTTCCGCTCAAACCTAATAACCATAGATATCGGCTCCAACAGCACTGCTCACGACCTTCGACTCCCGCGCCTCAAGCAGACCCATCCCGACAGGATATCACAGCCTTCCGCTTAAAATTCAATAAAGCGTGGACGTAGGCGTTGACGTCGGCTCCGCAGCCCCAACATCATCGATCCATCTAGTCTTCGGCAAAACGCGATCATCAATCTCAGGCGCGAGAGTCGGGATATTACGCAAACCAAAAGTCGGCAGATGGCCCTCCTGCGGAGAAGACGGACATTTATGTTTGAGTTTTGCAGGCTTAGGCTTGTGGCCCTTGCACGCAGTGTGGAAGACGGCCATGGCGAAGCGGGCGACGTTGTCGTTGCTGAAGGGAGCTTGGTTGGGGTAGCAGAGGGCGAGGTACTGGGTGAGAGTTTCGCCGTAGACGGAGGCGAGGGGCTTGGCGGATTTTTGTAAGGCGTCGGTGGAGAACTGGATAGAGTCTGTTGGGATGTCGTGGACTGTGGAGATACGTATTAGACTAGCACTGAGGTCTTTTTCCAAAGGGATTTTTTTTCGAGATGCTTCGGGGTGACAGGCAGGCAGACTCACCTCCGTTACCGCCATTGACCCAGTTCAGGTGAGCCATCTCATGGATCCAGACTCTGGCTCGTTCGTCAATTTTGTCAACGAAAGGATGATGGATAAGACCTTGGTTCGCGAAGCTGATGACCTCCTCGAAGGTGTATGCACTTCCAGAGAAGCCTTTGTTACCCTGGTCGTAACGATACTTCAGCGGTCCTTGGTCACCGAGCTTCAGACCTTCCTGCATGCGTGCGAACATTGGGAAGACGGCACTCTTTACCGCCGGGTACGAGCCTCGA
Source organism: Dothistroma pini CBS 116487 (assembly GCA_002116355.1). Lineage (NCBI taxonomy): Eukaryota > Fungi > Ascomycota > Dothideomycetes > Mycosphaerellales > Mycosphaerellaceae > Dothistroma > Dothistroma pini. Next base: position 11,045 of record MWSO01000076.1, read on the forward strand.
CCGAAGTAGCGCTCCACAAGCTGCGTGAAGTCATCCTTGGTTAGTTTGCCGAGAAAGTCGTAGTCGTCCTGGCTCACGCGATTTATGAGATCGATGACTACGGAGGCGAGATTCTTGCCCGCGTTCCACTTGGCTACGTTCTTGAGGAATCCCGCGTTGTTGAGAGCCTCGATCTGCTTATTCCCTTCGATCGGAGTCGCGGCTGTAAAGTCTAGCGTTGCGAGGAGACCCAAGAACCGGAGGAACTTGGCGAGCTTCATGGTTGCAGGCTCGTGAATGTTAGACGAAAGGTGTGTCTGAAGATCGGTAATTGTCCTGGTGTCCTTGACGCACGATGCGAGTCTGTGGATCAAAGCTGTGATCGCTCCGGATGAAGATATACTACCTCATCCTCAGCACGCTGTCCTCAGTGAGATGTGCTTCTGAGTGTCCTCATCTCTGAGAGCTGAGCTCAGTGATTCGATGGCTGTTTCCCGTTCTCAAAAAGATTCGAACTTGTCATGCAGCTCTTCTCCAAGCCTACAATGTCCTCAAAGATGAAACAAGAGAGCCATACGGTGCGCTGTTTGACCTCAGTCTGTTCTACGTAAGCCAGATCGGTGGTCATTCAACACTTTTGGTCCACTGGGTCCAGCTCCATGTCAAGAGAATCCTATCATCACTTCGTCCGGTTTTGCGAAGATTCTACTCATTCTTTCACGACGATCTGCTCTCGTTTCCGCTTCGCATCCATCTCAGCTTTGGTGTACCACGCCGCACCGATCAATGCTATTACCATACCTAGTCCATGCAGCGGCGACACTGGTACACTAAACAGCACGATGCTCGTCAAGATCGTCAACACCTGGGACAAGTTCGCACAGACGGAGACCGTCAGAGCGCCCGTGACCTTGTTTGCGTAGAAAGACATGCCATTGAGCATAAAGGCCATGAGCGCGTTGCAAGTCAACATGGCCATGTATCGAGGTGTGAAGACCTGGCCAGTCGCAAAAGTCTGCTGAACGGCATGGAGCTCACCACTAGCCAGCGCGCAGACGAAGCTTTGCATGGCCGCAAGCGGGGACATGCGGAACAAAATTTCCAGCGCTGAGAGACTGAGACTACCCGTCATGAGGCGATTGCTGGCCACCGATTTGGTCGCAGCCAGGGAGACACCGAAGGACGTGAGCAAGAACCCCTTCATAGTGAAGAAGTAGTCTCCAAAGGTGGCTAAGCCGACGCCGCCGATGAGAGGCACCATCGTCCAGTAAGTCTGGCGACTGTAACTTCTGCCGTACACCCATCGATAGAGGAGGATCGTGACCACAGGTACAGTAGATCGCAGGACCTGGTGGAAGGGAACCGAGACGAGGCCACTGCAGGTTGTTAGAGAGAAGTTGTGCTTGAGCAGCATTTAAACACTCACAGCGAAAGGTTACTGGTAGCAATGTTGGCCGTGAAGAGGCACGAAAACGCCACCAACGCGAGACTATCTCTCGTGCGCAACGTTGTCCAGCGGAAGTAGCCCATATAGTGTAAGAATAGGCATCCAAAAGTCGTCGTTGTGGCATGAGTCGCTGTGAGGAGCCATGGATATGGAGCCGATTGTAGGACAACTTTGTTCGAAAGTGTCAGACTCAGCGCAAGGAGGAAATACAATGCCAGGGAGACGATCTTCCTGGTCCCGGAGACGTTGTACTCGTGCGGGGTGTTTGCCGCCGATTGTGACTCCAATCTCGACGTTGTGTTGATGATGTCGTGAGACTTCTCGCTGGCTGCATTGTCTTGCGACATGTTGGGTGCTCCTCCAGACTGAAGGTCATCGTGGTGCTGTCGACTAGCGAGATCGATCAACGCGTCTGTCAGCTGGTAAGGGACACATCTCGGTCCTCTCTGTTCGCAAGTACAGTCAGTTATTGTCGGAGAGAAGCAAAGTGGTGAGCAGATGGAGCAGTCATCCGAGATTGTTTTCGCCCAGCGCGCCACTCCCTCTGAGGCGCGAAGTCAGCTCCATACACGTGGGCGAAGATGTTTTCGGTTTTGGTTCGCACAGTCTACAGCCGAGGTCGGATCCACCAGCGGCCGAGACGATCGAATTATGGATTACACACATCATCGAGCTCGTCCCCTACCAAGAAGACATCTGCTGACATATATACACAACGAGTGGACAAGCGTATACCACATCTCACTGTCCATGCCCAACGTCATCAGTGACTGGCCTCTCCTTGCACAACGCCCACCTCCCCGAACCCAAAATGCAACCCCCCAAGTATTCCAAGCATGATCTCCATACGGCACAAAGCGGGTAACATCCTTCAGACCAATGCCATCCAGCGCCTACTGCAGCTCCTTCGTATCATCAAAGACAATCACAAACTATCGATAAGCCACCGCTACGCCACGGTCCAGAAGAGCCGGATGCAACTCCGCCATGCTCACATTTACATAGTCGCTGATGGGACGATCAGGAAGCAGAGCGCCGGAAAAACACGCCATAGTAGCCCCAGCAGCCTATGGCGTTGATGTACATCTCGTATATAGTCGCGCTTCCGTACCGCAGTGCAGCGAAAGCTCTGGGGTTGGAGTCGTCCGTGATGAGGTGGTGTGAGTCGACGTATGGAAAGAGGTACTGTTGGTAGAGTTGTTAGATGACTGGTACTGGCGGAGGATCGCTCGTGCTGAAGATGCCAGTGAAGTAAGCCATGACAACGACTGTTTGAACAGTGTAGCTCTGCGCGATGAAGCGGTCCAGGATGTTGCCAACGTAGCCTTGGCTCTGCCAATCGCTAGCCGAGCCACCGCCCCCTGGTAGAGGTACAGAAGTAGAGATTGTATTTCGAACGAGCTATCGCAGCCAGCAGGAAGGTACACGGTCATAGAAGCCTACGATAAGCTTGATAGTGTCAAAGGCGGAATCGTCTCAGCTCCAGGTTTATGCGCATACCATTTTTAATGCCAAAGATGCAGTTAGCACGAAATGCTGTGAAGGAGGCTCAAAGTCAGCAAGAAGACAGCCGACATCGTGGCTGCTATTTGGGCCGGATCTCAACCAGAAAACGTTGGACGCCAAGGTATTGGACGTGACATGCCGTCCGAAACGGAAGCGAAAGAGATGTTAGGCTTCGGTGGATTTGCGCAGACATGATATAAGAACAGCAAATGTCGACAGGTGCCATTCGTGGTCACTAAGCACTGGCTCAAGGACTTCGTTGCGAAGGACACAAAGTACGACCCGTGTCAGACGACCGAAGGGGGATTTTTCCACTTCCTACGGAGGGTCTGATTTGAGTGAGTGATTTCATGGCGGCTGGTGGGAAGATAATTACGTGGTAAGTACAAATCTCCACAAGCAAATCATCAAGGAAAAAGAATGAGAGCGTGTGCAGGCACGGCCACGCCGAGGAACTCCTCTCCATTAACACCAGCGCACGATACTACAATCGAATCCTATAGCGAGACCCCAGTACCCGCGATTACCCTCGCTCCTTCGGAGCTCCCCATGCTCATCACCACATCGGCGACGCTGATTACTTATCCACCAATGTACCAAGTTTTTTGTTGACTGGGTCGAGAAAGGCAAACCTCCCGAGGAGCTACACATCAAATCAGCGGAAGGTGCTTCTCGGCCGTTGTGACCATATCCCACCATGGCGAGGTACGTTCATAGTCACTCCAAGTCTAGCTCATTGTATACGTGCGCGGAGAACTTCGGTACGAAGAGGGTAGTGGAAGGACGGACGGGATGAGCGTTGAGCAGCGTCACTGTGATATCGTAATCGATTAATCTTGAAATCTGTGAGTCTTACATCGCTACGCCATCTCTTGTTAATCATGCACTCAGCCCGACGCGGATCTCGATGCCACAGCAATTATAGAATCTCCACGAGCCTAATTACTCTACTGCAGAATATCACGCACTTGCACGCAGTCTTATGGGAAATGTGATCTTATAAGTGCCAATCACGAAGTAGTAAATGACTCTCGGTCCAGACCCTACAGCAAGCGACCTTCCAAATCTGCGAAACATTATCGTAGGTCTGGCCGTCGGCTAGAAAGAATACGTTACTCGGTGAAATAGTCTCACGGTGTTCGACAGTCTCTCTTTCATCCAACTCGAAGTCCGAGATGAAAAGCAGTTCGTAAACCTCGTTGCGAATGTCCTCCGGCAGGTCGAGGAAGCAGCTTTCTGAGATCCTATCTTGCATAGTGTCTAGTGCGTATCCTTGTTCGGTAGAGTTTGTTTCAGCCTGGTGGATGACGGACGTTGTGCCTACCCTATTGTTGAAGTATATGCCAAGAAGCCTCTTTGTCCGAGATTTAAGATAACCATGAAAAGGCGGATAATTCGAACAATGTCTTGACCAAGCTGTAAATTCAAAGACTTGCCTACTAAAACTCACTGCACTCCTTGCCAACCTTGAAAGCCTTTTGGGCTTAACGAACGCCGAAAACACCCAGCCCGCGCGACAACTCTCCATAACATCGTGACCCAACATCTAACTCGTCCACGAGGGCGAACTGCCTTTCTGGACACCCAAACGCCTCGTCAAAAGATGACCTCCCTCTCAGTCTTCTCTCGACGACTCTGTGCCATCACTATCCTCGTCTTCTTCCAATACTATCCGCCTCAAGACCCTCTTGTCGAAAAGGTCGATGACGAACCTGTACTGCGGTATACGGTATGCATGGCTCGCCAAAAGGACCATCACCTTCCGGAAGAGCGCTGGTGATTCGAAGCCGGGCGCCTTCTTCTGCTTGAAGCCGTTGAGCTCGCTCAGAGCTTTGTTCGTGAGCACCGTATTGCCCAGCTTGGTGATGGAGTCGAGGATGTGCTGATTCTGCGGCTCGACGTCAGTGATTGCGCCCGGTCTGCTGTGCATGATTGCGCTGTTGCGTCCATCGTTGGCGAACGGCTGCAGCGAAAAGAGCTTCTCGAAGTCCACAGGCAGAACATATCCAAGACTCTCTCCCATGACATTCACAGTCCCATCCCAGCCGTACTCGGCGAGGATCTCTTGGCCGTGTAGGCTCCGTGATATTAGCCCAAGCACAAAGAAAGCAGTACCGCGCAGTGTCATGACCTGCGAGTCCTCGGCGACTTGCACAATGTACTTGACGACGTCGCTATGCTCCAGGAATGGTGCTCCAAGCTCCATCGACCCGACGTTGCCAACCGCCCAGAGGCATCCTTTAACTTTGAGAATGGTTTCAGGATCTTCATCCTCCATCGCAAAATCTTGAATCGTGGCAGTGAATTCCTCGAAGTGACCCTTCGCTTTCAACAACTCGCAACCTTCAGCAGTGCGAGTGAGCTCGCGGTAGAAGTGGGGAGGGACGTAGCCGAAGTCCTGAGGCCCAAGTGTATCGTCAAAGGATGTTGGTGGTTTCTCGGGAAGGTCCGACAAGGCACGAGCCAGAGATGCTTCCACGACCGTGACATAGCTGTCATTGCGGCCGAGAAACCAGTCGTCCATTTCTCGTGTGATATAGTCGAGGCCGTCGAGGTAGTGGTAGCCAACAGAGGTCGACAAGAAGCGAAGCAGTAGCGGAGCCCCGATCTCGCCAAGATGATCTAGTGCAGGCCGGCATTTGACAACATATTCGAGCGATCTGATGTCGTTGCATGTCTCCTCCAGAATCCTGATGGCGACTTCGCAGATCTCAATCTCCGGATCGTACAGCTGGCTCACCAAAAGCTTGATCGCCCATTCGGAGGGACCACCACCGGGAGTGAGCGGCTCCACTGGCTCGATGGCATACTTGCGCAAAATGCTGGTAGCCATGATCCTCATGTGCTTCGATCCAGCGATCATGGCTTTTGACAGGATGATTCGAGGGTGACTGTCCAGTGTATAGTCCAGACTAGTGAGCAAACACTTGATCAGATCATCCCGGCTTTTCAGCTCCACGATGTGGTAGAACATGTTGATGATGTGCCATCGCTCCAGGATCTGCAGTCCTTTCGAATCGCTGCACATTATGCCCAGCATCGCAAAGTAGCCACCGACCAGAGTGTCCGAGAGACGATCTGGTGAGAAGAGTGGGTTCTTTGAAGTGATGCCACTTTCGGAATCTAGCTGAGCGAGACATTCTGCCAATTGACGTATGGCTTTGTTGTTGAAGAGGAAATTTGCACCTTCGGATGTCTGCAGTAACGTTTTGACGAGCGTGCATGACATCTTCACATAACGTTGATTCGCCTTGGTGTTGGATGCATCGGAGAAGCGAAATTGGAATGGCCGCAGGAACTTGAGAAGACGGTGGACAAACTTCGACTTCTCGACGGCTTCATGCAGTAGCTTCGGGTTCGTAAGTGGTCCATCTATAAGCTCCTGTATGATGGTCCAGTCCCACTTCAGGTAGTTGACCGTGTTCAGAACGCCAGTCTCGAGCATGCGGGCTCTGAATAGCACTTCGTCCATGTCCGAAGTAGCTTGCGTTTTGGAGGCGGAACGTGCTCGTGCGCCCTCGCTTTCGTCGCACGTCTTGGTCGTTGTCGTGGAAGGGTCGGATCTCCAGAGTTTCAGGTTGACCTTATCGACCTGATACACTGTAGACAGTGCGGTGTGACGATCCTCAATGTCAAATTTGACAGCGTTGTTGAAGAGGCCAGGCATGGTTTGGAGCTGCGCACTCCACGAAGTCGGAAGCAGTTCGCTTGCTTTCTTGAGTACTTCTGCGATGATCAGATTTGTTCGTCGCCTGAGTGCGTCCGTCGGCGCATCGTGTTCTGCATGAAGCAAGGCTGGTAGTAGACCATGCCGGAGGAGCACAGCAAGTGCTACAGCAATGAAGTGCTGGACCAGATTGCGTTTTTGGCGGTCATTGTCAGTCTCATGCTTCTTTTGCTGTGAAGCATCGTTCTCACTTTTGAGATTGCCTACGCGAGCGTAGGTGGTCAAACGTCTACCACCAATGAAAGGCGTGGACCACGACCTTTTCTCCAACCGCAAAATGTCCGCAAGCAGATCTAATGTAGCAGTACGCACGCGGAAGTCTGTAATGTAGAGTGACGATACCACAGATCGCACAGGTAGAAAATCGTGCAGCGAAAGAGTCATCAATCCTGACCAGCTTTTGAACATGCCAGCTATCACCCTTGAGCTTGCAACCAGTCTCTCCTCCAGGTGTGGTATGTGTGGCTCTGTGAAAGTCGCAAAGGCCGAGCTGAATTCGAAGCCAGATCTGAGGACACCTCTTCTCGCGGGCAGGTCCATGAGATGTAGTAGGGGCCCAATCAAGGTCTCAGGGGCATGATAGACGCCGCTTCCCATTGCTTCCGAGAGAATACTAATCCCGCCAGCTTTCACGACGAGCATCGGATCTTTCAATAGCATTTCTGCCAGTGTCAGAATCGCAATGCTTCGAAGCTGGTCGTCCGAGTGATCTGCAACGGCCACGATGATCCTTACAACTGCTGGGTGGATCTCCTGCATCCCATTACGAACGTCAAGAAACGACCTCACAAACTTGATGGCCTGCTCCCGTTCTACTCGAGCTTTGCTTTCCTTGACCAAGGACAGTATCACCAGGACATCCGTATGCAAAGCCCGAATGGTCTGCAGAGATTTGCGATCGGTGATAGCATAGCGAGTCACGCGGTAGCCTGCTGCGACAACTTCTCGGCTGTCACTGAGCAACATGACTTGCATGCGAAGTCCGAAGATGGACCATGCCAAATCGTACTTTAGTGTTGGATGCCGCCGAAATAGTTCGACCAAGTCATTAGCGTGGTTGACATAGTAGTCCGGTTGCATGTCTTCCACTTCAAGAGCCTGCAGGATCTCAGCGAGGATGTATGTCGGCGATTCCAGCTCAGGGTCTTGCTGTTCTGAGGGAACAGCAGGCAGCTGCGCACGTTCCGCATCGACTCGCGCTCGTTCCAGCGAGGGTCTGAAGAGCTGCGACAATCTTCCCTTCGGACTCATAGGCTGCTCCTTACTCCGCTGTATCTCAGCCTCCAGATCGATCTTCAGCTGTGCAATCTTCCTGTTCGATGCATTGAGCTGACTCTCCGCTGCCAATCGCTGGTCCTTGGCTTTCTTCGCCTTCTGCGTGCTCAGCGCCTCCAACAGATTCTCCGTGCCTGCCTTCAAACGTGTCTGCTTCTCAATCTCCTGCCTGTACTCCAGCTGTTTCTGCTCCGAGGCAGCCGGACTGAGCGCGCCATCGTCCGTGCCTCCATAGGCATTGAGATCCGATCGCGAGCTGAAGGATTTCAGATCGGATGTGAAGCTGCCTGGAGGCGGCTGGACTTGTCGTATGTACGAAGTCTGCTTGGCGGTGAGCAGGCTCGCGGCTGACAGCGAGCCTCCATCTTTCGTCGAGCGCGATGGGGGGATCAGGACATTGTGCTGTATTGCGCCGACGGGTGGACCGTTGGCACGAGGGTTGGGCTGTGTCATCTAGGGCGTCGGCCGGCTCGGTGGCCGTCATGAGTACTGAAGCCGCGATTATGCGTGTCGTAATGCATGGAGACTACGGTGTCGCTCATGTGGCATTGTCCTGGCGGCGCGTGACGTGAGCGGTGATGCTGAGGTTGAGGGGGAATATGGAGTGATGTTGCTGTCCTGAAAATATCGTGCGCTACAATGTGAGAGTTGTGCCTGCGGACGCGTGGGATATGTTGACGTCTGCAACACCTCTCGCTGCGGCCGCAGTGGACGTCTAGGAATCGATCTTGCTCAATGATCCCTGTAAACCTTAATCGCAGATGCCGCCAACATTTAGTTAGCTTTCATTAACATCTTCCGTGACCATTCCTTGTATAACACCTTGCATCGATTTTTGCGTCACGCTTTTGTCGTGATATTGGTACATGTAGCCGCCACGATCCTTTCAGATCGTGCTCTATGATCTCCGATGATTCGGCCGGGAAAAGGTCATCACTGGACGTCCACAAGCCAGGATGAAGAAAGCAGCAGAGGAGCTGCCCTAGCAAAGAGCATCACAGCGCCCGTACTCGATCCTCAATGCGCTGTCGCCAAGATGTTCTTCGCATTATGCTTGCCTTGAAGACAGCACAACATGCTCCCTGCTTATCGCCGAGCTCTACATACCTTATCTCCGGATCTAAGTCCGCCATTCCTTCGAGGCTCTTCGACTCTTCGTCTCATCAGCCTTGCCAGACGGTCATGATGAAACACTGTGGGAACTCTGAGTCGCTACAATGATATCCGACAACGGGCCGTCGGAGCTGAATAACATCCGTAGGCAACATTGCTCTGTGGCAGTGCTTGTATAGATTCGTACGTGCATGGTCGCAATCATGATTAATAGTCCAGCGCTTCCCACGAAATACAACTCACGTACAAACAACTTTGCACTCTAACTCACAAACAATATGGCCGCCAACAAGATACTCACCCTCATCACTGGTGCCAACACTGGCCTAGGCTACCACGCCGCATCTCAGCTCGCGGCATCTGGAAAGTACCATGTCCTACTCGGTAGCCGCGACCTATCGAAAGCCAAGACCGCCATCGAATCAATGGCAGACGACAAGTCATCCCCAACAGACACTTCCAACCTCGAGGCCATCCAGATTGACGTGAACTCCGACGACTCAATCGCCGCAGCCGCTCAGCAAGTAGAGAAGAAGTATGGCTTCCTCGACATTCTCATGCTCAACGCCGGCATCTCCCGCGCCTCCGGCGAGAACCCTGGTACGCGAGAACAATACCGCCAACAGTTCGACACCAACGTCTTCGGCAACGCCGTCTGCATTGAAGCCTTCCTGCCGCTCCTCCGCAAATCCACGACATCAGGCGGAAAGCGGATCGCCTTCACGGGCTCGTCCATTGCATCCCACGCGAAAAGTATCGAGCAAAAGAATCTCGCGTATGCCAGGATCTACAGGACTTCGAAGAGTGCCATGCAGATGATGATGGCGAGTTATGCCGCTGAGTTGGAAGGCGAGGGATTTGTTGTTACTGCGAGTTGTCCCGGCTACTGTGGGACGAACTTGAATGAGTTCAGGGGAACGAAGGATGCGAAAGATGGGGCAAAGGTGCTTGTGGATGTGGCAACGGCGCCGGGCGAGAAGGTGCATGGACGATTGGTGGATTGTGATGGAGTTGTGGCTTGGTAATTGGGAGATGCAAAGGCGGTTCCTGGCGGCATGGTGGCTGTTTTGATGTAGGGGAGAGATCTTCGACATATATACAGCAGCAGACTTTCTCAGAATAGAAGTCCTGAATCTGGACATCTGCCTCGTACTTTCCAGGGAACCGCTCCCTTCATCGTTGTCACTGTATCCATGGTCACCCGGACATCGCTACAATCCTGAGATATATACCAGTGTCCTAACCTCTTAGGAATTCGCCATCAGATCAATCTCATATTCACTCTTAGCATATCTTTTACATCGCCTCAACATCAGCCAACGAACGTATCCACGTCTGCCGTGCTTCTGATTGCACATGAGCCTTGCCACGCTAGCGGAAGATACCCACAGGGTCGCCGAGCCATTCGCAGCGAGCATGTCTTCAACTTCGCGTTCACATTTTTGTCAACGCCTTTGTGATATATCATTTCGCAGAGCGTCAGTGTTGTAAGTTGTATTCCGGTTCATATGCTTTTCTTGTTCTTCAAGATCCCAGCGTGCGGTCCGCCAACGCGACATCACCACGAGCGCATGGCGTCTTCTTCATCATCACAGATTCACAGAGCAAGTGCTCAGCACGTTGGCCTCTGTCGTAATCACACCGACATTCAAAGGGACGGAAAGCCTGATCTATCTCGGCTGACAGCAATGGTAAGCAGATTTGGCACTTCTCTCTCAAGCATATCACGATTGTCACAAATGCACGACTGAAGTCGTGCCACCGCCAGACACTGGCAACAAGATGGGCATCCAACGGTTTGGCGCTCATCTACGTGGCCATGCCGTGAAGAGCGTCCTCGGTAGCACTGAAACCCCGGCGAAGATATCTCTCGCCATCATTGACGGTCCTGGCTTGGCACATCACATATACTACAAGCTGTGCCAAAACCACATCGCTACAACAGGAACCATCACATACGCCGACTGTGCCAATGCCGTCGCACGCTGGCTAAATGATCTTCGATCATTCGGCTTCAAAATGTACGTTAAAAGCGGCCAGAGCAGCATCGACATCTCTGACTGCATCGCAGTGAAGCGGTAATCTTCGACGGAGCACTTCCACACGCGAAGAAGGATATTCGCATCGGACGGCTTCAGTCCTATGTCACCCGCCTACAGACTTACAAGCAACACATTGGCAGCGGGATACCGCGACTATCTGGCGAGGCTCGGCAGAACTTGCCTCCGCCAGCATTCCTGGTCTTTGTGGTCGTGGAAGAGCTGCTCCAGAGCGCGGAGCACGCGAAGTCGACGTTCGTGGTGCAAGGAGAAGCCGATCCATACTGCGTCGCTGCTGCCCAGTCCGTCACCAGTGAGCGCTCTGAGAGCGTAGTCATCTTCTCAGACGATTCCGATCTCCTGGTCTATGAGCTTGCCGAGCATGTCAGTGTTGTTCCCTTCCGGGACCTGTCGGAGTCGAACGCAGACAATGGAGTTGTATGGACATGCCAACAGTATTGGCCAGCCCAAATTGCTCACAGCGCATCGCCGCCGCTTACCGACCTCATCAAGCCTGCTTACTACATGGCACAAGACCCGCACTTGACACTAGATCACGCGTATCGAAAGATAGCAGAGAGCGACCCAACAAAGCAAGATGACTTCGCCGCATTCTTAGCAGCATTCCAGACCGTTGAAGAGACAAAGATCTGGTCCAAGATCAAGAAGGATGCTGGCCTCAGAGCTACGTTGGCTGCTCGCGACTCAAGAGTGTCTGAGCTCATCTACGATGCTGAACTTGCGGCGAACGGTAAGCAGGAGGGAGCATTGCGGATGTACCTGCCATTCCAGCTCGACGACCCAGCTCGAAAGTCGGCATGGGCAGTGGGTGGCGGTATACGTAATCTGGCGTACTCCCTGCTTTTGCGCTCTCGGGGGAGCGACGTTAGCATCCAGGAATACCGTCGAAGCGGGGCGAGGATATCGTCGAATATGATCGAGGTGCTCACGCTTGAGGATACTGATGTTCAGCTCCAAGACCTGTTGAGCCGCATTGAGGATTCGATGGCTCAGGAAGCCAACATTCAGCTGGATGTCCTGCACAGATGGCAATATCTCATTGTGCAGCAAGCCTTGCTCGAAATAGTGGCAGACGGCTATGCTTTGCCTACTACTGATGAGGTCATGCAGGTTGTCACGAACAAGGAACCGCGGAAGTGGCATCTCATCCACCTCTCTGCGCAGTACCAAGCTGTATACTACTCGCTGAGGATGTTGAAGCAAATATTGACCTATGTGAAGAACGGCGGTACCAACAGCACCACCACAAACGATCAATTAGTCGTCAAACTCGCCGAGCAGCTGCAGGGGCTTCCTCGAATCGCTGCGATCTTGGCTGACAGTCCTTCCAGCAGCCGACTTGACGAGCAGAAGGCCTGGCATGGCCCGCTGAGAAATCTGCTGATGGCGCTGGGCGGCGAAGACGACGATGAAGATCACGGTCCGAAGAAGCGGCGGAAGAAGTCAAAGAAGTCGCCGCGGGAGAATAAACCAATCGACAAAATCGCCAAGAATCCTTTCGCCGTGCTCGCAGAGGATTGATCCGGTGTATGGTTCCCGACATGGACCTATAAGCACGTGCTCAGAAAGGTGCCTGAGGCTCGAGAGCCGGCCCGTGAGGACGAACCAGGTCTCTGGGTCCACTAAACTTCCGCTAGCTGCATGTGAGGAATCACGCATCTCTGTGATCGATTCACGTGAAAAAGTTGAGGCTGCTTCATCTTCATAAGAATTTCGCCTCGGCACATCAGCTGCATCAGCCCACTTACCACGCATCGTCGCAACAACAAAATCCGCTCTTCCTACAGAAGCATGCCAGGTTCACGGCGACAGCAACCTCCACGTTCAGCACCACCTACAATTCAAGATCGTGCTCTTGACTGCCGCGTACTCAGGCCTTACCACTCAGAGAGCAACATGCGCAACCGTCATAAGCACCACGCCGAAGTCGTGGCCGAGGTCGACGCCGAGCTGGAGTAGAGATGCCGAGAGCAATATCAGAGGCGATTGGAGGCGAAGAATACAGAAAGTAGGACGCATTCGACTGAAGCATCGGACGACTACCACTACGAGGATAAGAATGGGCCATCCGACTCAAGCGACACAGTGCCTTCGCCTGTGTCTCCATCCGCGCCAAAGTCTCACAACTAGGTCTCCTTCAAAAACCTTCCCGGCGAGCTTCGTAACCAGATATATTCATATCTCCACTACTCGGACCAGACCCCCGATCTCATAACGAAATTTGAACCACCACTTCGCATCGTCACATTTCGAAGAGTCTTCTTCAACAAGCGGTTCAACGACGAATTCCGATTCAGCTACAAGACCAAAGTCGCCTCTCAATTTCGAGGTAACAACGGCGCCATCGAGCTTCCTAGCGGCGACCTGATCACGTGGATATATATCGCAGACGGTTCTGCCCTAGCTGGTCGGGTGTACCTATCAACACCGGTCACCAGCATCAGAGAAGGCCGTGGATCTTTGAAATATGCCGAGACTGGAGTCTGTTACTTCTGGAAGCACGGTGGGTGGAGTCTATCAAGTCCAGCGCGTATTCGGCAGCAATCTCTTCATCCCGACCGCGAGGCACCCGAAGTATTCGCGGACTGGCTCGACTCGGGGGAGTGTGCTGCAAATGCAACAACGCGGATGTATGAGAGTCTGAAGGAGGTATTGGAATTGATTGAGAAGTACTCGCACATTCTGCCAGGGGTTGGTGCGCCGCCTGCGAAGGCGATTCGAGAGTCGTTGAGGAAGGATTTGAGGATGTGCAGTATTACTGGTCTTATGCGGAGGCTGGGATCCCTGGTGAATGGTAGGGGGGAATTGAGCGGCGATATTTCGAGGCAGCGTATGCGGCGAGGGGGAAAGGAAGATTTAGGAAGACGTGCTCGGCTCCTTTGGACAGCTGCGGTAGGTACCCGGATAGATGACCGAGTTGTCTGTCGATGTTCGTAAGATGGACCAGGTCCAAGTGCAGACCATATACACATTGACTATGACGAGGACCTCACAATCTCGCCGACAATACTAACGACGTCCTCAACCAAAGGGCTGTCGAGCAACTGGAAGATACTGGTATCTCCCCTCACATTTCAAAACAGCCAATTCATCAGCTCCACCGTCACCACACGAGGCCACCACGAACGATCATCCAACGAATGGGCCGGGTCCACCTCTAACTCAGGTCGTCTAAGCATGCCCGCCACTGTTGCTTTCAATTGCTCGATGATCAATGCGGCTGCTTCTTTCAACGACGCCGCCGCATAAATCGCAGAGGCCGGAAGATGGCATTTTCGATCAATCCCAGTACTATTGTCTGCATTAAATTTGCTATCTAGTTGAAAAGTCGCAGCAATAAAAACAGGAAAAGCTGCGAAGAGGAAAACGACGGCCACATCGGCGCACTTACCATGACTACATCGTATTTCGTCGGCATAAGCACGAGCTTGCCTATAAGTTGGCCAGAGTGTGGAGCGCGAGGAGCACGAGGAAGTTGGTTGGATGAGGATTGTCTAGACAGGGTGACATGTCGGGTTCTTCCATTGCCGAGCAGTCCAAGGGCTTATTTGAAATTTCGTCGTAAAGTTGGTCTTCGTCTAATACACAACTGCTGGATCTCGACATGGCCAAACGACAAGGTCCGCTTGAGGGCCTGCATATCAGGAGACCGACTCGTCACAGTAGCCCGCTTCACTATCTCGACGAAGCGTCCGTGCGACGCAAGAAGGTCGAAGTCCTCTGCGAGCAGAGTGCCGCTGTGAGATTTGAGGACCATATCCACCTCCCGACCATTCGTGGCGTCTAGGATACCTTGTGCGAAGGTTGCATGATTTCAAGCAGTTGGAGAAACCACGGCAGTCTCTTCATAATATATGCTAGAGCCGCACCGATCACAAGTCAAATGACTCACGAACCGCCCCCATGCCGTTGAGCGGCTCAACCTCAATCACAAACTTCCGCACTTTCGGTATGGCAAGAAAGATGTGTTCCATCTTCATACCCAACGGACTCAGCGTATCAGCAAACTTCACCTTCAAAATCCTCCAAATCTTGCCCGTTGCATCATACAGCTCCGCTCGAGCAAGGTTCTGGCCCATGCAGCTTCTAAAATCCAGCGAGAATGGCGTTAGAGTATCATTCATACTGCTGTTCTCACTCAGCCATCGGTGGGGCCAAAGCTCATCTGGCTGAGGATACACATTGGGATCCCGCTTGTGAACACGATTCTGCATGCAAAATTCTGTGTCTGCAGAGGGGACGTAACTTCTAATGACAAAGGAGTATCAAGCAGTAGAGGTAAGTAATGTCGAGATGATGGTGAGACATAGCCGAAGAGTCTCTTTGACGACTGCACACGGTAGTGGATAGCTCTTCGAGTGATCCCAGACTTCTCCCAGCAGCTTGCACCTCACTTCTAAGCTATCACCATCTCGTGGAGTGTCTGGAGATATCGTGCTTCGTTCAATACTTGCTTCAATGCTAATGACAACAACATCAAGCAATTGAGAACAAGAGCATTATTCCAACCAAGATACCAGCATAACGAAAAAGAAATTGCCATCAATCCCAGCATTCAAAAATTCCAGCTGCCAAACAAAGAAAGTCAACCATCCCGAAGAGCGGTCAACGCATTCAAGTTGACTACTACAATCACAACATATCATACAGCTTAATTAGTCGGCGCACGTACCAAGCTTACTGCAAGACATCATCCCGTACATCAAGAAAATCTACTGAGTAACGCTTACCTTAACATCCATCCCCTGGATAAATGAGCAAAAGCTTCCCATTTTTTCCCAAACTCGAAAGTACGAATGTTTTTTCTCCATGAAAGCGTTGCTATCGGTTCGAGTAATGCAGTAAGAAGGCGTCCCTTAGCGGCAACAAGTTATGCACTGGTCCAGAAGGTAAAAGCTGCATTTCGACCGGGCTGCATCATATCCCATAGAATCCGTAGCTATCGTTCGCAGTGCTCAAAAATCTCACGGCGAATCAGTACAATGCGTAGCAGAAATCCTCTTCCGGAGCGCTGCCGATCAAGGAATTCTAGAGGTGTGGTACCCCGTGAACATAGTTCGAAAAGGCGCTGTCATCGAACCATCGCCATTTCGAGCAAAGATCCGGCCAACGTAGTGATAAAAGTCATCGTCGAGAACTTGGCTGAAAGTGACCCGCGTATACATTCTGTACAACGATAAGACTTATACTATGTATTATACGCGCACACGCTCAATGCCGATGCTCCCAAAAACTCCATACTATACCCAAACTGCTATCAATTCCCAAACTCGTCAAATTCATCCGTCTTCATCACTGCAGGGTATCGTCCATCCTTGACCACAACCCAATCTTCATTCCGTCTCCGCTCATCGCGTAAAGTCTGCGCCTTGCTGATACCAGGAGGCCTCTAGCAGTTCTTCAGGTAGTTACTGGGCACGAGACCAAGAGGGCTATTCTTGCCAACAACTTCGGCCTCCCACCATCCGTCGTCTTGGTGACGTGTGACGGCGAGGATGTCGCCTTTTGTGAAGGAGACTTCTTCGGGGATGGCGGCGTGATACATGTACATTGCGCGAGCTGTGATGAATCAGTCAGTGGGTGTAAAGCTATGGAAGCAGTCATGGGTTGCTTACCATAATGTAAGATCGGTCTTCCGTCTTTCGTCACTTGTCGTTGCATGCCTTGACTCTGACTTCTCACTCGAGATGACACTTGGGTACTCTCATTCGCGTGGTATTGGCTCTGTGGTCGACCACCACGCTGTGAACCATAGGGATCTTGAGCAGGTGAAGAGGGTGCCAACACTATAGCACCTCCAGCAGCATATTCCGAGCCGCGACTGCTTGGTGGTCGACTGTTTCCTGGTCCAGGTCCAGTTGCCGGCCGGCTGTATGCTGGATTGGGAGAAGTCGCACGTGGAACCTGGTATCCAGGAGAACCGCCCCGGGGGACATAGTTGCCATAAGCGGCGGCTGGCTTCACTGGGCTCGATGACTGAGCGCGAGGTCGGCTTGCAGCTGGAGCGCCACCGTATGGGTTAGGAGAAGCCGCGCGGAAAGGTTGCTGCCGTGGTTCCCCACCATAGGGATTAGGCGAAGCTGCGCGCACAGGCTGCTGGCGATGGTCACCGCCATGGAATGGACGTGGACTAGTGGCTCGTGGCGGCTGAGGTGATGCAGCACGAGGCGGCTCTCCTCGAGAAGGAGGTCTGCCCATGCTACTACCAGGTCTCGGGGGCTGCGAGTTAAACATATTCCGCTTCTGGGAGACGTACTGCTCAGTCGTCTTCTGCATCTCACGCTTTGTATGCGCAGGTTGAGGCGCACCAAGTCTGCTCACAGGCGCATCGTATGAAGGTGGAGGTGTCCCGCGACTGCCGTTGCTAGCGAAAGGTGTCGGGACTGCACCGGCCATCATGTCTCGGCCTGTACCTGGTGCCGGCGTCGACATTCCGTAGTGTCGATCAGCAGACTGTCGCACCGATGCTTGCTTGGCAACGCCCTTCAGCTCAGCAAGTGCGGCTGCAATAGGATCTTCTTCTGGTTCTCGACCGTTTCTTGCAGCTGGTTTGCTACGCGAGGCCGGCGAGTCGACATCGAAGACGTTGTTACCGATACCAAGCTGGTAATCGGCACGAGGGTCAACATCTGGATCCGGACTGACGGAAGGTTGTTTGTTCCATGTGTTGGCACGGTTGCCTGCTCCGAACGGCTTGACCGGGCTCGTGGTAGCACTTTCTGCCTTGCGAGCGTTTGCTGGCGTCCAAGTGTTGCGTGCCGTCGGCGTTGGAGCTCCAGACTGGGACTGGATGTTGTCTTTACTCTTCTGACTGCGCCTACGGAAGGGACTATTGAAGAAGCCGCTCTTCTTCTTTTGGACCTGCTTGTCCTCGGATGGACCAGCAGACATGGCAGAAGCACCCGACATGCTGGAGATTCCTGACAGATCAGAGCCCATATATGCCTTGCTCGGTGACGCAGATCCACTTATTGGGTCGGCGCTCGTGAAAGAAGTTGGCGCTGAGTAGTCGCTGTGCTCCATGCTTCCGCTGCTAGCTGGTCGCATGGGCGATGGGTTGGAACTCCTCTCCGAAGGTGCCCCAGGTCTACAGAACTGTGTCATACCGTCTGCAGGATATGGGTTGTGTGGGATCTTTGGTACATCTGCATAAGGATCGGCATATGGGTTCGACCGGACCGAAGCTTGACTTGGTGCAAGAGGTGGAGGTGCGGCACTGGCATGGCTGCCATGTGAGCTGCGTGCTTGAGTCGCGAACGAGTCGTCCGCCTGCAGCGAAGTAGTCCTGTTCTTCGGAATGCCCATCTCCTCACGCAGACTGGAGTCTGGGTCGTTGTGCGACTCGAATGTGCTCGGCTGAGGCGAAGAGCTTCTAAAGGTTGGATTCATGGTCCGCTGGAACTGTGCGACAGAGTACTCTCCGTTCTCAGACTCGTGATTTGAGATGACCTCGTCCAGATCTCCTCGGCAGAAGTTGATGTACTTTGGTGGGTCCGGTATCTCCTGACCAGTCCCTAGATCCTGAATGAAATTGCTAATGTCCTTTTCGACCTCGCAATCCTCGAGCGAAAGGCGCATCTTCTCGCAAGACTGATCATCGCTGACGCAGACTGTCGAAGCAATGTTTGCAAAGCTCCATAGACTGCTCTTGAAGTAGTCAAGTCGTTCCTCCTCAAGGTCCTGGAATTTGTCGCAGGCGGCCTTCCACTCTCGATTCCATCTGCCGGTGGTTTCCTCAAGCAGCTTCACAGCAGCTTCATACTCAGTGCTGTCGCTCGACATCTGGATCTGTGTCTTCTCCAATTTGGACTTGTTCTTGCGCTCCTCCTGTCCCATGACCATGTGTCCTTGCGCGAGGTATCCTTTGATCTTGAGGCAGTCTTGTTCGAAGCGATCGCGTGTCTTGTTGACGACTGCCGTCTGTTGATTCTTCGTCTTGAGCAGCTTCTCGATGCCGTTCTGAACAATCTTCCTCCGCTCTTTGACACCGCCAGTGAAAGCAATCAAGGGTTCTTCCAGTTCGCTCTTCATCTGGGCGGCGATCTGCTGGTGTGCCTTGCCCATCGACTCGACTTCGCCTCGGACGACATCTAGTGACATGCGCAGTGTTCCAGCTTCAGATGATCCAAGTGGCTTCCGCGCGAGGTTGAGTAGCTTCTTTGCATAGTCGGCCTCGATCTCAGCGCGGGCGGAGTAGAAGGCCTTGAGTTCGTCGCTGGTGGTTTTGGCATTGTGCATGCGCTCGAGTAGGGGAGCGACGCCAGCGTCATCTTTGCCCCAGAAGTTGTTTGCGACTGTGAATGTGTGTGAGTATCATCATGTCATGTGGTCCTAATGCATTGGCGGAAGAGGTTCGGCGTACATGAGAGTGAGACGGTAGGCCCATCGGAGGCGTCTCTGCTAGGCATTGCGCCTGCAGTGCGGAGGTGTGGTCAATGTACTGTTCTTACTGTATGATGCGTCTTGACGATGCGTTCCTAGCGATAGAAGTCACAGTAGGAGTGCAGCGGAGGGTTGCTATGATGAAAGCGTTGTCAGTCCCGTGGGAGAGTCGAGCTGGAGCTGGAGTCGACCATCTCTGTGATCTGGAGAGGCGCGTCATTCCGTGTTGACGTGGTCGCAGGGAGCAACACCCGCCGCCCGGACATCCCGACCTCGGACCCATCGCCAAATTGTTCGCTGCATTCACATTCATGCGGGCCTCACGTGCCTTGTCATTGACAACACTCCTCGACAGTCTGGCAGGACTACGCATCGCCTCAGCATCGCCTCAGCTCACGCGACGTTTCTTGCTGCATCAGCGCCCAGGATCATAACCGCCCGTTTCGACCTCATGCAGCGTTGGGACGACCTTCGCGACCGTGGAGACCCAATGTACTGGTCCAGAACGAGGCGACAGCTTCTTTCACCGGCCTCCCATCGCAGTACCGTCACATGGACCACGCTCGTTCCCAGCTGGTTCATAGCCTCTGTGATGGTCGAAACGGTCGGGCTACGTCGGAGCAGACGCTCGGAGTGCGTGGGACTGCAACACGATCAACATGTTGGCATAGCCTATCGCAGACCATGTTCACACTGGGCGGCGGCGCGACAATCAAGGGCGTTTCCAATTTCAGACCCGCCGAAAAATGCACGTGTGAGGACGCAGGAACCAGTACTGCAATTTTGTGTTCTCCGACCACGCCGGTGGTGGCTTCGCAATTGCAGTGCGGCCTCAATCCAGCTGCGCCTCTTCAGGCCGGTGTGCATGCATCCCTGCCGCCGACGGACCAGAGGGCGCATGTTCCACAGCCAGCTCGGCGATCCTTTACCAGGAGCTCTCATCGGAGGGAATAACACTCTCTGCTTTCCTATCGTGACTGCGACGCAAGACAGTACGATCCTAATGTTGAATGGAGACGAGATACCGGTACTGCCAAGGATGACCAGCTCTCCCCGTCCCACCGCAGCTCAAACTTTGGACCGAGGGACACAGCATGACGCCCGCAATGGTATTTGATCGCGTCTCACTTGCTAGCACATCACGCTGGCGGCGGGGTACTGCTTTCACATGATCCTTTACGAACCATACCAGGCTGCCTCATGTGCCTTACATCCTCAGCTAAGTTCACGCTTGATTTTCACTAATCCTCCTTCGTCCTTCCCGCTCCTCCCGTCCTCTATTCGAATGATATGCGCCTCTGCCTTGCATTGTCATGGTAAAGCTCATTCGCTTGGTTCATCACTAACAAAACGGCGGCCATGCAGCGGGAAGGCTGTTCTCAGTCCTGCCCTGTGGTTGTGCATTACTGCTGGGCTACCGCAACCATCCAGATTCATCATCACGAGCCGCTCGTCTTCAATCAATACTCTTTTACCATCCTGCTCCATTCGACTTGTGTGAGCGATCTAGGTTGCACGATTATTCAACATCACATCAACACCATAAACCCAGGACGTCGAAGCACAGAGAAAAGGCGTCCGGCGGAGGCTCAGACTATCTGCCGCTTGGTATGGAGTCTGCGGCACGACCACAGACACTTAAACGATCAAATGCTATCACTGGGAAGTTGCACAAAGACAAAATCAGCTCCGTTGACAATGACGACTGGACTGCTGGGAATGTGAAGCTAGCGAGAGCCTTAAAGTATGCTCGCAAGCAGGATGAGAAGAAAGAGAAGAGGTATGTACCCTTTCAAAGTCTGAGGCGTGCAATCCGCGTACGAGTATAGCTAATGGGTCTCTGCTTTGCAGAGAGGCAAAGAAGATAGACAAGGCCTCGCGTCAGAACTCGTTCGAGCCAAGCATACACGATGGGGCGTCAGCAGACGCCGTGTTACAGGCTTTACCAATGGGCTCGTTCGCCACTACACAGTCGAAAGCTCCGATATCGAATGATCGGTCAAGAACAGGTACCTCTGGATCGCCAGGTCCCAAAGCACCCATAGAGGCCAAAACAAGGCGGTGGGGCATATTCGGACGAAAGAAGGAAGACAGCCAGCGACCAGTCGACAACTTCGACAAGTGGGACGGGATTGATAGAGAAAGGCGGACGTATGAGGCCTCCGGATCGGCCGGTTCCTCGGTCGATGCTCTTCTGGATGTGGCAAGTCCATCGAATGATTTGCCGAACGGGAGAATCCAGGACGAGCACGAAGAGGAAGCGCAGGCGCAGTGGGTTCCGGCAACACGCCATCCAGCTACCGAACAGGGTCTCGAGGAAGCAGCCCTTGATGATGCAAGACTGCTGGAGCAACTTGCAGGGGCGGTAGAGCTCGGGCAAACACGGTTGCCGAGAAGTCGAGCCCACAGAAAGCACAGAAGAGAGGGAGGTCATTTCGAGTTCACTCCTCCATCAGGATGGGCAGAGGCATCGAACTCGGGATGTAAGGGAAGGCTGCAACCAATTTCGATTCGGGACATTGACTGGAGTCAAGTCAATGGCGACGAAGTGCAAGGACTCATTAAGCAATTGGAAGAAGATCGGCGAGGTGATACAAGTCCCACCGACAGTGGTGTAGACATAGGACAGGACAAGGCATCGATGGAAAAAGGAAAGGGGCGTGCTCTATCGGTCTCTTCGAGCGGCACCTACCACTCCGTTCTGGACCTCGAAGGCACTGCAGCCCAGGAAGCGCTACGGTTTTCGGGGGACCTGGAGCCCCACAGGAAACAGACCCTGGCTCAAGTATTGGAACTGGGGTACCAAAAGGTGCGCCAAGAACAAGAAGACGCAAAACACGCGAGGCAGCTCCAGGAGGAAGAGAGAATCGCACGAGAGCTCCAAGATGAAGAAGAACGCATCGCTGCCGAACTCGCCAGCCGCCGCGAATGCGTCTGCTGTGGAGACGAAAAACATGCCCTCGACTTCCCAGCCAAGCCCGCCACTGGTGACTGTCGACACGCCTCCACAACCTGCATCGACTGCATGCACTCCTGGCTCTCCTTCGACCTCGACTCCAAAGGCTGCGAATCCTTGATATGCCCCGAATGTCCAGCTATCCTCCCCTACGAGGCGATGCACCTCCTCTCGGATGAAGCAACTTTCACCAAATATGAACAACTCCTCCTCCGCAATACCCTCTCCTCCCTCCCCGAGTTCGCCTGGTGCCTCTCCCCCACCTGCAAATCCGGCCAACTCAACACCCACAACGGCAACTACATGGAGTGCGACACATCCTTCGGCGGCTGCGGCTACAAACAATGCCTCTTGCACAAAGTCCCCTGGCACGCCGGCGAAACCTGCCCACAATACGACCACCGCGTCAGCGGCCGCAAGGCAGCCGAGGAAGAAGCCGCCACCAACGCTATGATCGACGAGATTAGTAAAATGTGTCCCGGGAAGAATTGTGGATGGCGCATTCAGAAGAGTGACGGATGTGATCACATGACTTGTAGGAAGTGTAAGTGGCAATTTTGTTGGGAGTGTCTTGCGTCACATAGAGAGATTAAACGAGAGGGGAATACGGCACATGAGAGGTGGTGTAAGTTTCATAGTGAGAATTTGGACAAGAGTGGGGGTGGGAGTGGGAATGGGAATGGACAGGGAAGGGTGGAGGTTAGTTGGCCGTTTAATGTGCATGCTTAAGGAACTGGAGAGGATTGGGCGGAGGGACGATGGCTGGAACTGTGATAGGGGTAGGTGCATTGAAGATAGGGGTATGGATCTGATTCGTTGTAGACAAATATCAGCATTGTGACAGCTGGCGATGCGACTTACTTCATAGCTTGTTCGGGAACAATGGAGCATTTCTCCCTCCTCGAAACAATTCCAGCATTTCCTTGCCCATCCACTGTCCTCTCGACTTTGCAATGCCGCCTTCAAGCTCTTGCATCTTGTTCGCCTGGATCAGTACGCCTTTGCCATTTGCCTCTAGACCTTCACCCATCAGATTCGCCACGGTCAACGCGATGGTTTCAGCATCGTTGATCGGTACGCCCCGCGATGCCATATCTTTGCCCCAGTCTTCCAAACTCTGGCCTTCTCTCCGTCCGAGAATGATGTTCGTAAGAGTGATTCCAGGAGCAATGACCGAGATTGCAATGCCGGCTTTGGCACAGTCACCTTTGAGCGCGCGCAAGTATCCGACCACACCGTGCTTCGCGGCAGAGTATAAAGGTGCGCCAGCGGATGCAAGATAGCCTGCCAGCGACGCTGTCATGACAATGCTGCCGCCTCGACCTTTGCCGGAGCCTTTCTTCGCAGAGGAGGTGGAGTCATTCCTGAGGTGATACATAGCCAGCTTGAGAGTATCACCAACAGCACGAATGTCGACGTCGATAGTCGCTCTGGTTGGTTCAGCCAACTTGCCATCGCTATCGTGGACATCCGTCCAGATCTGCTCGCCGATCTCGGCCAGGCCAGCGTTTACAAAGACACAGTCGATCCCGCCGAACTTTTGGGCGGCTTGTGTGAATGCATCTCGTTGGGAAGACCAGGAGAGGATATCGCATTGGCAGTAGAGGAAGCGTGACGACTTCTTGAGACCGGTCTGCTCGATGAGTGGTGGTGCCGAGGCTTTGTCTAAGACGACGACGTTGTTCTTGTAGGCCGGCTCGTGAAGGTACAAGGCTGTGGCAAGGCCTATGCCGCTATGCTTGACTTAGCATGGATATATCACTCAATCTTCGCTAGGTGCTTGCTTACCTGGCTCCGCCTGTGATGAGAATGGTCTTGTTTCGGGGAGGATTCGCGCTGTCTCTCGTCAAGGTATACGGTTCAGAAGCCATGACTGTACTTTTAATGTTGTATGGTTCTGACTCGATGCTGAAAGCCTGGAAGCATGAAACAATGTCAACAACATGATGACAAGCTACAAGTCGTCTTCAGAGGGGCCGAAGGACAACCTCGGCTTCGATGCCTTCGTGTCATTGTGAAGGAGTCGACCAAAGCATACCAACAGCAGCCTTTCGCCCTATGTGTACTATGGTGCCAGGAGGTACTAAGATGAGCGATCAGGTAGATGTGTTAAGGGAAGGAATATGTTGTGACTGTCGATTCCCGTTGGCCTCAGAATTCAGGCACAAACCAAATCCTGACCTCACGACATCTCTTCGCACGCTGACTCGTCCTGCCTCTCTTCGTGCCAACAACGAGACACAAACCGGAACACTGACTCACAGCCTGCCAAACGCTTCCGAATCCCAGCCAAAGCCCACTAAAACGTACGCTAACTCCCAGCACTTCCATCAACCCGAACTAACAGTCAAAATGAAGACGGACAATTATCTGTCTCTGTGCCTCGAGCAGGCTGCGAAGTCGCCTCTGCACTACCGCCATGGCGCGATCGTCGTTCGTGGTGGCAAGGTCGTTGGCCACGGCTACAATGACTACAAGCCAGGCTTCAACGGAGGCAGTCTGAAGCATGGCAAGATCGCCAACGGCACGTTTGATGGCGACGCCTTCAAGCAGCTGAAGGACAAGCTGAAGAAAAAGGATAAGCAGCAGCAGCACATACACCAGCCGCAGCGGCAGCAGTCTCGTGGTGGTTTTGTTCCATTTGAGGGCCAGAATGGCACCGGTGGTGGGCACTCGGTCAACCAGCCACTCTCGATGCACTCGGAGATGATGGCCATCTACTCAGCCCTCTCGGCCTCTTCGACGCTCTCCTCTACGACCTTCGCCCGCGAAAAACCGTTCTTCAAACTACCGCGTAGTGATAAACGCAAAGCGCGACTACGACGCGACGTCCTCATGGCCTACGTCGCGGCTGTCTGCCAGACCTCGACCACTTCAGGCAAGGCGCAGGTTCAAGAGTGCGGTTTTGAAGCTTCCGCATCTCAACCAGGTCAAGCAGCAACTCAATTACAACAACAAGGCGTCGGAGTACGACAAAGACAACCACAAGGAGGACGAGGACAAGGATGTGGAGGCCGCGCGGCTGTTGTTGAACAAGAGTCTGGTGTTTCACGAGGAGAACAGTGGTCAGAAACATCACTATCACCAGAACCGCAGTCAGTTAGAGAATGAGAAGAAGAAGGGGAAGAAGAAAAAGGACCGGTACAGGTATCAGTATCAGTACCAGTATGCATCGCAGACACAACAGGAACAGCCGCCGCCATCTGCGTCTAAGTCGCAGAAGAAGTCTATTGATGGGCATTCCAAGCGTGATGTGCCACGAGGTTACGATGCTACGATTACGAATCATGATGATAATGATGATGCCGAAACTACGACCGATTCGATCCCTGAGCATTGCTCCATGAAGCGGAAGAAGGACTACAAGCGGACTGGCAAGATGCGAAGCGGTTCTGTGGCGGATGAGCCGCCTTCCGAGCACCAGCATCAGCTCTGCCCGGCAGGGCACGCAGGAGGGCACAGTGTGACAGATCGCAGGAAGCACAATCGGCTGAAGGGCGCAGACTTGTATGTCACGAGGCTGGGCTGGGATGGGAAGCCTGCTTCGAAGCCAAAGCGAAAGCTAGTTGTCTCGAGTGCCGCCCAAGCATTCGATGACTCTCTGACCGACGGCGTATATTCACTGTCATCGATCTCGGCTTCGAGCTCACGTTCGACCACCGGCTCGCTTCACGATGAGCTCATCAATCGCGATGCATCGCCTTCCCACGCCACCCCGGTTGTGTCCGGCCATGAGTGCGGCTTCGATCGCAGCACAATCCACGCCTCTCGGCCTTGCTACCGTTGCATTACCTTTATGCATAGCGTTGGGATTCGCCGTGTTTTTTGGACAAACGATGCTGGTGAATGGCAGGGTGGTAAAGTGGCAGATCTGGTTGATAGCATGGACGGAGCAATGGAGACCGTGGCAGACGGTGGTCCGATGGGTAATGGCGTGTTTGTCACGAAGCACGAAGTTTTGATGCTGAGGAGGATGATGGGTGCGAACATCTCATTGGGTCAGCAGTAGGCGTGGGCGTCCTGGATAGACGAGGACGTACGCATATCCTGAAAAATGCATGCTGCGGCAAATTGGATACGGAAGCCCTATGTGGCAAGTACAGCATTAACAGTGTTCTTGACTTCCGATCACGCTAGCCAAGTTGGCAATCGACCACCCAGCTCTGTCTGGTCCGCGACATCAATCCAGATACTGGGAACTGCTCCTCGAAGAACGTCATAACCATGCAACCTCAAGCTGCAACAGATCATCAATCAACACGTGACCGAATAGTTTCCTCAGTACCAGAAGCAGTGACCGTCACGATTAGCACATCATCCGGAGTCGAAATCCGACTGCGAAACAGGAGCCGAGGAGCGGATAACCTCGCTCGTCGATGAAGGTTGCGACATCGTCAAGAGCTGCGTTTCTGAGCTTGCAAGAGTGCTCTGTATCGACGATCTTCCCGTGCTCCAAAATATTGGCACATCTCACGACGTCGATGTCTGCACTTCCACCAACGCCGATAACTGAACAATCGATCCTGAAGTCACTGTAAAGCCCTAATTCGTCAGGTCATACCCATCCCCAATGCTGTCCAACAGTACACAATATCTGGCGTCGGTATATGTGCTTTCACACCTGTCAGCCACATTATAAACGGATTGGATTGCACTATGACCACGCCTGTAGCTGGGTAGTCGGAACGCACTCATCATCGCAGCTGTCTGAGAAGTCATTGCACGCAGTATGGCAGACGAAACTGGTCAGGAAGGTGACGATGGCTGTAGGACAGCAGCCGAAGTGGTTGTGAGCGAAGTTGAAGCTGCGGTAGGCGGAGCATGTCAGAGGGTCTGTGGA
Source organism: Dothistroma pini CBS 116487 (assembly GCA_002116355.1). Taxonomy (NCBI): domain Eukaryota; kingdom Fungi; phylum Ascomycota; class Dothideomycetes; order Mycosphaerellales; family Mycosphaerellaceae; genus Dothistroma; species Dothistroma pini. The sequence continues at coordinate 38,330 of MWSO01000076.1, forward strand.
TAGGTCAGGGCGGCGCTCTAAAGAAATGGTTGAGCACTTGTCAAAGCACGCAAAAGTCGCAGATGGTGACTGGCTAGTGGTCCTCGATCTTATCCTTGATGCATGTGGCCGCTTTAGGTCGCAGCGTACTTACAATATAGGCGAGACCGCGTGATTGACGCACAAGCTTCAGGTGACAGTCGATGGTTTGGGAGTTCTTGCATCGAGACGGCACATCAGGCGCCGAACCCTTATCACCGCACTCCAGCTGACCGCAAGGCTGGACTTCAGCTCACACGATCAGGACTCTGGGATTTCTGTTTCTTCAATCGAAATATCTTGTCTTCAGCTAAATGGGCTCTGGACGCGAAGACCGTTGGTCTGAACATATGCTGCAGGCAGTCGACAAGTTGAACCTCGGATGGAGGCTTGGAAGCCTAAAGAAGCAGCCCGTCATCGAACAGTCGCCATGTTTGGAGCAAAGCAAACGCCTAACAATGCCGTCAAGCACAGTGGCGGAACTTTCGCATGAACCGGAGCCACAAGAAGCACGTTGCTCGGCGAAGGTACGGGCAGACTTTCATCTGTCTTCTTGGCCGCTCCTGACATTTGTTCATTTAGGACTCCGGACTAGGCCAAAGCTCTTTACGGGCTCGTCCTCCAGACATTTGGACCACCGTACGCAACCCTGTCAATTTGTGGACAGCATCCTTGCTTGCCATACTTATCTTGCAGATCGCTCTCTTTGCTGCTTCCGAGGCAGAGCTCATGGCTACGCTATCGCGGCTGGTAAAGCTCCCCTACTATCTGAGTCGACCTTCAGCTCGAGACGAATCGTCTGTGTATACGCGGATGCTCGTTTTCATCGCCAATAGAGCAGTGCTCACGCGCTACATTCAACTTGGAACCCTCATATTCGAAACGATATACCAGATGATGTTAGCCTGGAGAGCAATCCGCGTTTGGAACATTGTGCATGCCATCGGCTTGTGCGCAAACAACGCGGGTCTCCCGTTACTCGTCATCCTAGCGGGCACCGCCATGGACGAGCATTTATCCTCTTCTAGCTTGAGCTCCCACAACGACACACCCTTACACACTGATCCATGGAAAGATCATGCAGCGCGTGCAGCGCTGGCTGCCACTCACGTGGCAGAGTCTACCGTCTTTCGCGAAAGGCTTAGGTGGGTTGGTGGCGGCGACGATCTTATGTCCACTTGCCTTGGCAGTGGCAACGTAGAGGCTGTACAAATAAATTCGCTTGGTTGGTTGACTTTGTATCCTCAGGTCTACTTGAACCGACGACAATGCAGGGCAATCTATCGCGACACAGCAACGGACGGTCTCTTCATGCGGACAAGCTCCTTGATGTACCAGGCAGGGACGGCTTTCGACTTCTGTAAGCAGGGCGGTCACTAAGCTTTCCTAGATCTACATCCCTCTCTTACATCTAGACTTCTTCATCCTCGGCTTCTGGGTATAGTCGATACCTAACCGAGGGTTTTGGGGGTGTAGTGTTTGCAGGCATTCCAGCGCTCGCTATTGCGCCTTTGCAACTATATTTCGCCGGATACTTCGTCCGAAAGAGAACGGCGCATCGCCTCTTCGGTTAATCTCTTCTTCCTACTCACTCAACTAGTGGCTATCTCATGGTGGCTGGCTCTTCAGTACCGAAGCTCAATGCCGTCATCCCAGCTACACCAAGATCCATAGCGTATGGCTGTCTAGCTATGCTCGCGCTACCAACGACAATTGGCATGACTATTGCGTGCACACAGAACTTTGGGGACGGGCCCAAACCATATCTGGCATGTACCAGGATTGCTCCAGATACTGGTACTAGACAACAAGCTAGTCGACGAACAAATTAGGCGAGGAGCAAGAGGAGCTGAAAACGTCTACATCTGCTCGCATGGAGCTTGACTAGACCGGATAACACATGCGCTATGCTACCACCGAATTCTTCGCTGCCTCCCAGCTACTTTGAGCACTTGGCACGAACCAGCTGAGAGCTCAGAGACAAACTGCCGCAAATACCGAAAAGTTTCAACATGCTAGTGGTAGAACACATGTTCCACAGCTCCGACAAGGCGCCCAAAACATTCGGAGCTGGTGAGCGCTTCGAAGACGTGATGTTCAGCGTATCGGCACGATGCATCTAATATGCCATGAGCGAAGGATCCTGTGGGTCCTGACTGAAGTCCGCTTGTGTGGACGGTGTGGTCTTCATGCTACATGTTCTTTCAGATTTCCAGATATTCGACTGATACACGACACTACGTAGACGCTGCCTGAATGACGGCTTCTTCAAACGGCAAAGCAACCTCAGCTGTGTGCTTCTCCCCACATGGTGTGATGAAGGTCGAAATCGCCCACTACTATGCTCTCGCTCGCGGGAAACTGCTCGAGTAGTTTGTCCTACGCGGGAAAAATGCTCGTTCGATGTTCGCTGCCTTTTGGAGGATTGTATATCTTGAACACGTCTAGGCTTTGTGCGGCCCCTGGCCCTTCGAATTCGACCGTGAGCGAGCATATGTCTCGGCTGTATTGGTCGAAGCAGGTGTGATCCAGTCGCTTGTGTACAAAGAAGCACACGCGCGTAGGCCTGCAGTCCGTCTCGGCCGATGAATAGCAGATGTGGAAGGTGTCCTTGGCTGGGTGGTGCGTCGTTTCCATGAACGGATTCCGCCATGGCTCTTGGATGGCCACGATATCGAATTCCTCTATCCTCTCGTCTCGTAGTAGGGTCGCCATCACCGTGTGGGTAAGAATGAAGAAGAAGAAGAATAATAATAATAATAATAATAACAACACGTGAGCGAGGCCACGCTAAGAATACTCCTCCAAATGATATGTAATCGGAAGCTGCAATCCAGCTCGAATAGGACCAGTTGCATCACGTAAGCGCTATTGGTTCGCAGCCCGCGATCCCTGCTGCGTGCTTCGGAGCGGCAGCTGCCGAGTCCATATTCCCCAACTCGCTCGAACCGTCTGCTTTCTGAGTGAAACATACTTGTTCTGAGTCTCTGCGCGTTCCAATCGCTATGAGTATTGAGGCGCATAGCGTGGGGATTGCTCGAAAGCGACGACTGTCGAGCGGCTCACAGGAAAATGATCGCTCAACGCAGGCCTTGAAGGCACGCAAGTTCACCCACGTCCACAGCCTGCCATCTCCCCCAAGCGATCAATCATTGCGAATCCCGAAGCGAAGGTCCTTTCATAACAACGATTGCACCTCTCATGAAGGACCACCTTCAAAGAAGAACCGTGGATTCGAGGCGAACAGGCCGCCATCCAGGTTTGGGCCAGGCTCTGACGAGCAATACGGGGCGGAAATCCACTGGAACGAGTACTTTGGGAACTGGCCACCGACTGCGGGGGCACAGACGATGAATACACGAGAGCCTCGAGCGACTAAGCGTTCGTTCACTCCATCGCGATCGAACAGCTACAGTCAACGCGTCCGAGATGGCGACTCTCCTACCGCATGGACGAGGCAACACGAGGAGAAGATGGAAGAGATAGGCTTGTTTATGACGGCGGATCGCACTCAAGCTGCGATTACGGACGAATGCCAGAAGCTTTGCGGGACACTTCTTAAGGCCGAGTACAGCATGATACCAGGCCCGGCCTACTACCCTGACCGGCTGGCGATGGTGCTTAGGCGAGTACGATATCGGAACGAAGCTCGTGTGATGCGCGATGTGACGCCGATGTTGGTGCCGTCTCCGGAACTGCTCCACATCGACGGATACCCCGGTCTGGAGAACATATGCGAGGCGATGAACGCGGAGTGGATCCAATGTGACACGCTGTGTGGTCCGAGGCCCAAGCCGGACTTCGTGGGAGGTATATCACCTGCCGCGTTCACGAAAGAGGAGAAGGAAAAGCTTCAGATGAACCACACGAGCGCATGTCCCAACTTGTTCCCGGAGAACATGTACTTCCCGTTTCTCATCTGCGAGGTCAAAGTCGACCGTCCAATTGTAGAAGCCGAACGACAAGCGATGCACAGCGCTAGCATTGCGGCACGAGCCGTTATTGAACTCTTTCGAAAGGTATCTGCGACGGCAGAGGTGCACCAAAAGATCTTGGCCTTTTCTGTTGTTCATAACCATTCGATGGTCATGATATTTGCTCACTTCGCCAGGATTGATGGACAAAATACATCATTCTTTCGTCGTTTGCTACACCTGTACCGCTTCGCCGAAGACTTTGAATCTACTACATGGAGCAAGTCGTATCAGGTCGTCCGAGCAATCTACGAGCACTTTGTTCCTCAACACGTAGAGCGCATACGTGGAGTACTCTCGAGAATGCGGAGTCCGTCGCTAGCGTCATTCGCGACGCAGCTTGGCATTGACGAGGATTCGCAAGCATCAACGCCCGATCAATTATTGTCCCAAGAGGATGGGAGATTCAAGAAGCCTTCGCTACCTTCGGTGACAAGGTTGCAGGAGGAGAACGACAAACTACGCGACCAGCTTCTGGAAGTGTTACGGGAGCAGCAGCCAGCAGCCGGTCAGCAGCGGGAGGAGCAGCATAAACAGAAGGCCATAATGGAGAAGCAGCTAGCGCAGCAGAAAGAGCAGATGGAGAAGCAGCTGGCACAGCAGAAAGAGCAGATGGAGAAGCAGCTAGCGCAGCAGCAAGAGCAGATGGAGAAGCAGCTAGCGCAGCAGCAAGAGATCATTAGCCTGTTGAAGCTGTCGAAAACCGCCTAGGAATAGAGGAGGACATAGGCATTTCACCATTGCATTCTCTGTGCCCTGTTTAGAAAGCCTCTTTGTCTGACGTTGCTACTAGGTCTTCGCCATTGGGTTATGAGCGCAAGAAGAACGGAGGCAGAGCTTCGGTTGATTGCTTTCTACGTAGAGAGTAAGCAATCTAGCGCTTCTTTGCACTCGTGTTTCTCCAAATCAAGTTCCGTGCTGCTGCCTTTATAGAAAATTCGTAAGCTAACACCAATATCTATTGTATATCGTGTTTTTGATCGAGTGTCTGGCACTAGTACCCATAATCATCTACGATATTCGATATATTATATCCTATTAGGGCAATCTACTACTTGGGAATTAGACAGACAGTATATCGGGTTAATATACGACGAGAATTGCAACTATATACTAACTTCTCCCGGGTATACGAAAGATCTGAACAGACTTATACTACGCCGCGGTGACCGCAATACTTTCCCCCTCTCCCAAGGTCTGGTTGCACCTTTCCACTTTTCTGCGGTGCCAGGCGAAAGTGGAACAGCCTATAGGGACTGTGAGCCTTATGTCCGCTACTTATGACCTAAGCCAACGAAAGCAGATAGTCCAACGTGCAGCATCTGCCTCTATGGGCCCGCTTCGCGTAAAGCTAGCGCTCTATACGGAGGGCCCCATCATGCGTAAAGCTACTAATTCCTGGAATCTAGAGCCCACCGTCCGTTCCTGGTGAGGCCGTCATTGTTCCACCTCCTGTTTACGAAGCTTTGCGGCGTTGGCGAAGGAGCTTCCGTATCAAAGCACGCTGTCCGGTGTTTCTCTTTCTACCGCGTCACGACGCCTGACCTTTGGGCTTAAGTAATCGGAGCCGAGATGATTTCATGCACTGGCATGTCGGATATCTCATTACTTATTCATACTGTCAGTGTCTGGTCCCGCTAGCCACTCATGGGAGAAAAGGTGGGCACTCTGTCCTCGTTTAGCCGGATCCCACTGAAGAATCTTATTTATGAAATCCAGAAATAACGCTTTCTCTTTGCGACCTTCAATTGAAGTCACAAAATCATCTAATGATGCCTCTGGGATCGGTGGCTCTGCGATCCAGTTGCCTTCTGCATCAAAGAAGGTTTGATGACAGGATTGTTGCTTTGCTGAATCATCCACAGCCGCGGAAGGCCCATGTAGCTGATATACTGGCTCACAGCCAGAGGCAATACGTACTGATTGTGAGCTTTGTCAATTGGATGGAACAAGTTCCTACCCTCGAGCAGCTCTAGCGCCTTGGAATAATTAGTCTCGTCAAGAAACGTGACAAATCGCGGTGACATACCATGATGCCAATTGACCAGACGTCGACTTGAGCATCCCAGGCTACACCCAGCAAGATCTCAGGTGCTCGATGAGTATCTGGCATCCACCAATCTCTGTTCACCGCCAGTGCCGATCTCGACGACCCAAAGTCGGTCAAGACAGGGTCCAACGTGAGCTGCAGCATTGAGACTGGATCTCCACGAGACAAATAGATGGGGTAACTCCCATCATCTACCGGTAAGCTCGGTTCGACCGCCTCTTCTTCCTCAATTGCTCGGAAGTGCTCAGCGTCGCTCATCTCTAAAAGAACATTATGAGCTGTGATTTCTATGGCCGATGTCAGCGGAGAGACGGAGCGTTTGTGATTCGTACTTGCCAGTGTGAATTATGTCACAATCGCAGAACAGCCAATTCACGCAACCAAGAAGACGTTGAACTACGTGCGCAACAACTTCCTTCGACAACTTTCCATTGGGGAACATACGCCGCAGCGTCCAGAGGCTAGGTCCCTGTGGGCGTGAAGTAATGCATTCATGAGAACCGGTGGCCCCTTTCAGTTGGAAGAAATCGTCCGCTGGCCGGGCGTACTTGGAGCCAGGATGCTCTTTTGGCGATCTGGCTAGGTGACGCAGAATTTCATTGCGGATGGCCGTGGTGTCGGAGTCCTCCTGCGTGCAGACTTTGACTGAGACATATGTATCGGTCCTTATGACGTCAGTCACCCAACATGGGAACCCTTGTCAGCTTGTGCCTCCTCACCTTTGATCGTTTGCTAACCAGACGGTAGAGTGGGCGCCAAAGCCGAACTTAGTAATGATTCGATAACGGTCGTTTAAGACAGATCCCACGCGCACAGGGTAGTAGCGTCTGCTGGGGTACTTGGGAAGTTGCTGCTCTTCGACAAGCTGCTTCGGCGTCAATGTGCTCATGTTCTGCAACGGATCGGGCAGCGGTAGGCGCAAGCTGTTGAGGGTTTGCGTGGCTAGCGCAGTGGCACGACGAGCATATCTCAACAACATTGCCGCCGCCTGCAGATAGCATTTGACGGACTTTGGTTCGTCAACGCGAGACGAGGTCCATCACTTGATGGACATCGAAACAGACAGTAGAGATGGTGGCACAGAGCGACTGGAATCGAGAGGAGGGTTATGATTGGCCGAACAGTTCACGTGATTTTGCCTCAGGCCACAGTCGCGACTCGCAACTCATTTCTAATCCCCTCGGTCTGTGTGGAGATAGGCAACGCAAGCTTCTAGCGGTCGCAGATGGAGGCACGGTATTGCAATTGACTTGGTGTTGAGCGAGCAGGCGTTATCAAGATTGAATGCGGGCCGGGCAGCCGTGTAGCACAAGTACTCGAAGATGATAATCGCTCCTCCCTCTAGCGAGTTTCGAGGTGTCTTAATGTGGCAGTGTAAAGAAGAAGCGCTGACGGTAAACTCTCCTCATCGCGCTTGGCTTTCTCGTTGCGACAGCTGCTACTTAGCTAAGCTGCACCGTTCCCTCAAACATCCTCGCATATCGATGTGCAAGTATACACGACACGCTGGCGGGAGAAACTTTTCCCACCTACAATCAAATATGACAGCTCCATACTGTCACTCCGACCAGTCAAGTTCCTGTCGTCGTCTTAGTGCTGCCAAGCAGCTTACTAAGCAAGAGTCTTCCATGTGATGACCGCACCCGCCGTATCACATAAGTCCAGAACAGAAAATCGTTTACAGGATTCCCAGAACTCTGTAAACGTTTGCAGGACCCAGGACAGTGATTGCGCCACATCGAAGCGGGATCACCCGGAAACCTCAGGTTCCGGAATCATGCTCAATTTGTATTCTGGTGGATGACAGTAGCAACATCCGCCCTTCAGTTGACCAATTTACCGCACTTAGTCCGCTTTGCTGAACACAAGCACAAAATCGCGAGACTAGTACTACGGTGGATGACCACGTGGGAATCTTTCGTGCCGTACGTATGTTTTGATTTTTGCTTGGCGCGAGGTCCGTGCGGTTTGAGTGAATGACCGATGTTAAAATGGCCCAAAGTTTTGCCGAGCAAGCCTGTTTCACTAATGCTCGCGCTTAAAGTGTCTTCTTAGAGTACAAAGTAATCCATAATTCATTACATTGGAGTTCGACGAGAGTCCAAGTGAGCCAACGAGCAGCGTCAGAATGTGGAAGCTTTTTAGGAATCTTCCTAAGCTCACCCCTACAAAGCGAAAAGGATTCCCTTCCTTCTGTTCATCTTGCAGTTACATAAAAATACCGATCCCCTGCATCCCCACCAAAGTTCTCCTAGCACCCTCCTCCCACGTCCTTGCCCCGCTCATATACCTCGCCGTCTCCTCCACCACGTTCGACGTCGAAGTCCTGAGCCGCTTCCTGAGCCGCTCAAACTTCGCACGCAAATCATCCATAAAGTAAATCAGATCTCTGAACGACAACTTCGCCGGGTTTCGAGCTACTTCCCCACCAGCCCCGACCCATTTCTGGTAGCATCGTGAGAAATGTACACGATGGCTGCGTAGGAAAGTCGTTCACCCGCAGCGCAGGCAAATGAAGAAATACTGCGAGGGCGAGATCGCGTTGTATGCAGTCTTCGACTCCCTCGTTGCGTGGAAAAGTGCGGTGAGGGACATAGGGATAAAGTTTGGCAAGCTGGGCTCCGAGGTAGCTGTGGTGAGGATCGTGTGACAGACGAGCGAGCAGGAGTGTATGCGCCTGGTGTTGTTGTTCCGTTGCCAATCAATTTCAAAGAGAATCAAGCAATCGAAGCCCGGTTGACATCTGTCAAGGTCAAGCCGGCGAGCACATTCCACGAGCCATCGAACCGTCAGGAAATCGCACTTCCGATAAACGTCTTCGGCATAGCATCATGCCTTCATCAAACCACCCCCTCCCCGAACTCCCTCTGATCTGCCCTCTCCTCCACCCTAGCTCCCACATAAATCCCATCCTCCTCCCTGACAGAACCCCTAATCCTCACAACAATCCCATCAAACACCTCTGGCGAATTTACATCCCCATCGATCTTGCCTATTGAACGTCTGTACCTCACTCCCTCAAACCTCTTCATCAGTCCACGGCCCGCTATCATCGTACCCCAAAGTCGAATCACCAGCACGTGCGTACCAGACAGCTGTGTGATGAGATCGTCCATGAGCTCCAGTGGAAGAACTCTTAGCCTAAGGCAATTAAGCTCGCATTGCGTACTACTGCGCAACTAGGTGATGGGAGGATGGAGCAGCGGCAGGAAGAGGGTGGAGTTTGCCGACTACGGATCTTTGGCATCGCTTGTGGATAGGATCAGTTGTTAGTCTGGCCACAAGGTGAGGTGCGTGGATCCAATGGCACCGTGTTTCTTGAAGGATGGGTAGACGCCAGGGAGCTTGCTCGAGGCGGTGTTTGGATCTTGTGGGGCGTCTCTAGATTGCGGTGTGAGATGAAATGCTCGGATGAGGTCTCGGATATCTGGATGATCTAGTTTCTCTTCGAGGAGCGCTTGTACTCCAGAGACTCTTTGCGCGGCTCTTAACTTGGCCTTGCTGTGCCATGTCTGTTGGAGACGTTGCAGGCAAGTTCACGTGAGACTTTGACTTCAGTAGTCTGCTCATCACATATTTCTCATAGTCACCTTTCGCCGTTGTCATGCAGAGCTAATGGAGCAAACGACGTACTATCCTGTGCCATTGACGTGGAAGCTCGACTAGCCATCAAGTGGATTTGACCCGTGCTGAGTGATTGTGTGTTGGAGAAGAACTCTGCATATTACAATAGCCATGATTGCTTGTTCGATGGGGGTAGCGCCTGGCGGCCTTCAACAAACGATTGTGTACTCTACGTACCAGTTAAGCTATTCTGCCGCATGCTCAAGCCTCCGAGTACAAGAGATGGCTCCGCGATACCATCGCATTCCCTGAGCCTCCATGACTCCGACCTATGCAGCCAAATCTAGGCTTCCTGGCCATTCTGTACAACCTGTTCCATCCGATCCATTACGCTGCCAATAACAAGTGCTCACCCGCGAAAGTCTATCCTCTTCACCGGACTCCCTCGTCCCTCAATCTGTTCATATCCTTGACTCGGCGCAGGTTCCAGCCCGTGCATCGGTTGCCAAGGTGTACCATAATACGACTGCTCGCCACCGAAACCTCTCTGCGGTGTTGGTGGCGGGGGTTGTTGGTAGTAGTTCGGCGGTGGATAGTGATGCTGGGCCGCCTTGTCCCGGAAGAAGCCAAATGCCATGTTCGTTGTCGCAAAGCATCCAAATACTATCAGTGCTGTGAAGATCATGGCTTTCCAACTGATGGGCTCCACAAAGGAGTTAAAAATCTCTGCAAAGGTATGTGCAGATACTCTGGCACGGCCAACTTTGCTGGGATCCTGGTTCATGCACTTGTTCCAGTTCTCGCAGACCGTGTCCAGAGCGGGTACGCGTTTCTCCGGTTCGCAATTGTTGTCGCGGTAGTTCTTTGCGCATACTGCCATCTCGGCCATGATGTCGATCATCGCTTCGTGTGACTTCTTGTCAACATCGCCTTGCACCGCGGCCCAGAAGCAGTAGATCACGTATGCGCAACCAGCGAGGAGGAAGACGTTGAAAGCTAGTTGTGCGTAGTAGGATAGGATGTGCGGGACTGTTGGGTGTGAGGCGATGAACGTGAAAAGTGACGATATCCGCGACGGCTTCTCCTCTGCTGGCTCCTGTGCATCATGCTTGCTCTGACTGCTCGCCTTGCGCGGGCTCCTCCGCGATGTCAACCTCGTATCCTCTTCCGACTCCGACACACTATGCCGTCTCCGTTTGGATCGCTGTCGCGCAAGATCGCGTGGCTTCTTCACTCTCATCTCTTTCGCATGCGTGTAGTCGCCTCGTGGGATCTCGCCCCGGCCAGGACTGTTGAAAGTCTTCTTGAACCTAACAAGCCAACTGTCCCGGCGCGAAGCTTCCGGTCTGCTCTTCTCCTTGGTTGGACTTCCTCTTTCGCGCTCTCGCTCTGGGCCTGGTGCCGCGCTCAGATCTACACCGTCATATGTTGTCTTGCTCTTGCTCATCATGTTACTCAGTGAACTGCGCCCCATCGTGTCTGGCGTGTTGTCATTGTCGGTGTGTTGGGGACTCTTAGGCGTCTCTCCTCCACTCGAGTCATTGATGTCGTTGTTTGATTTGCGCGGCGTCATCCAAGTGGCATCGAAGGCGGCTGGTCGAGGTGGCAGGGGCTTGTTGGGCGAGGATTGATGGCTGGGCACTTGTTTCTGCGGCGAGTCAAACGGTCCTATCGTTGCAGCCTCGTCAGTCTTTGGAGCGCTGTTCCACACTGATGCTCCCCACTCACTTCTCATTCCGGGGGTGTTCATCATATGATTCCGCTGTGCATTCTGGCTGATCTGTGCGAAAGGCGAGCGCGCATCGAGGGGGCCGGTCTTGTTCTGGTACTCGAAGTCCATGTACCCTTCGTTCCCTCGGTGTGACATGATCGCGAATGTATCTCGTAACTGTACAGCGAGTGAGATGCGCGATAGTTGTAAAGCGAAGTGTTGCCGGGAAGATGGACCAAGATCAAGAACAAGCATGCTATGCATGGAAGGCTGGGATGTCTCACTTAGCTCCGTTTCTATGGCAACCCACAGCGCTACGAGCACCTTCCTCACTTCACTTTCGGTTCTTGAAGTGAGCATCATGGTCACGACGTGCAACTTGAAACTATCAATTCACTTCAACATGGACACGCGACCACCTGATGAACATTACTCACGTGTATGAGGTCGAAGCAACCGGCATACTTATCAAGACAGATTTCATCAAGATCAGCGTCCAGTTATTGCAATCCCCCCCCAAAGGCGATACCACCTGGCCAAGCCCTCAAACATATCTCTCGACACCGCCCCACTCAGCGTATGCCCCGGCCCCTCATACTCCCTACACTTCACCTTCACCCACTCGCACAACTCCCCTGCCTCTTCCTTCGTATACCACCACGCCCGTCTCGGATTAAGCGAATCCTTCATGCTCCGCGCCAGGAAAATCTTCGTATCTCCTTCTAAGCTCTCTACCAACCCAGCTTTCTTCATTCCTTCTTCCAGCCGTTGCTTTCTATCACAAAGCGGCGCGGGACCTAGCAATCCTACGATTCTGGCGACTTTGCCAGAGTACTTACTGGAGGGGGATGAGGTGCACTTGGGCGGAGCCTTGGGATAAGCCGCCGAGGACGATGCTGTCCATGGGCACTCCGGACCCTACCACGAAGTCAATGATCGATTGCAAATAAGTTCGAGTCTCGAGCATTCGTCTTCGTCTGAAATGTGCTCGGATCTGGTACGTTCTACCACTGGAAGAACTGCGTGGATTAATGAACCAGGCTGTGTCCATTGTTCCCCAGTTACATCGCACATTTAGGGGAACTCAGACCATATGCGGGAGTTTGTCCGCTGGTTAAAATTGGTTCGCTACATTTGTATCGTCAGTGTCAATTGATGACGAAGCCCGAATTTCAGAGTGGAACGAAATCTACCTTGAATGAACTAAGCACCATCCGCGAGACCCTGGACGAACATGAACACAGCAAAGGTTCTGCCACTCTCTCCCGACTTATAGATCGGGTCTCCACGCTCCAGGACTAAGGGCAGCTGAGTCTATTGCGGTTCGGTTGACACGGCAAGATACCCAACCTCGCAGTCCGTGTCTGGGCTGGCCTATACCACCACAACAAAGATCAAGGCGGATTATCCTTGACGGATTGATGCCATACCTCTGGGCTACTGATTTCGGAAACATGGCTTCACGGCCAAGCGGTATCGCGTCTTTGCTGCCAGAGTATGAAGCTCGCAGAGACAGTCTATTGAACGATCGCACTCTACGAGAATATGATATACGAGGGAGCAATCGGAACATTACTTGTGCTATGGCGAGGGAGAATCCTGGGTAAGCTCATCACTATTCCCAGGACTGTAGCCAATGGCCACGCTTCCAACATCAGCTCAATATCGCTCTCATCTCAATCTGGGAGGACAGAAGAGACATTACCCGACATCCTGCTATATTTCAGTGAGCGGGTGTTCCTTCTTCAAATCCGCGCTAATTACTGTGTGAGATCGGGTAGTGCCACCCTAACGACATCTGATCCGCGTATCGGAGGGCACTGTGATGGAGCAGTCAAGGTTGGCGGGTATCTGTTTGGGGGTACTGTCCCATGTTTCATATGTATCTAGGCCCCACGTTCATTCAAGGAGCATATCATTCATGTCGTATAGGTAATCTTGCCACATCACAGCTCCTTCTTCGACTTCTCGCTCTGCTTCGTCTCCATCTTCTGCCGAATCAACCCTTTGCCGACCTGGGCACTCTCATGCCAATTTCTCTGCCTGTTCCAGAAACGCTCGATCGCCGTCGAAGTCTTGAGACTTCCCTGTCTAGCCTCTTCCTCCAACGACTCCCTGGTGATCGGCTTCTCCTCGAAACTGCCCATGTTTGGATTCTGCGGAAGGTTCGAGAGACTATCTTGCACCAGCCTCTGTCGAGTCTCATAACGATCCTTACGTTCCTTTTGCTTGCCAGGTGAGTCAATCTTGGAGATCGCGTTGGCGACTGCACCATGTACTAAGAGATACAAGTGCTCACTGAAGAAAATCGACAGCAAGAGACCCCAAGCCTTGATGTCGTGAGGACGACCGTCTGGACCAACTCCATCGTTTGAGAACATGTAGGTCAGAGCTGGTGTTGTGATACTTCCCATCCAGGTCAAGAAGCCGAGGGCGTCCAGCCAAGGTCCGATGGTGTCCGCTCTCCATGGCGTGGGCCGTTGCATCTCGATACAGATCTTGACAGCGTCCGCACGTAGCTCGAACCAGTTGTTGACCAGATAACTAAGTGGCACAAGAGGCCAAACGACGCTGAACAAGCTGAGGTAGCCGAATTGGATGATCATCTCGCGGAGGTCTTCGTATACATCGTATGCCGGGAGTTCAGCTTCGCTTCGCACGCGATCGAGGAATTCCTTCTCTTCTGGGTTGTCGTCCATGGTAGCAGATGGAGGAGACTGCAAGGCAGCACCAACCCGCTTAGCGGTCATCTCTTTAATTTTCAGGAAGCCTTGACGCTTGAGATACGGCACAACGACCTCCATGGCGAAGTTAACGAGCTGTGCTGTCACGGCAAAGTAGATGACCTGTTTGCGCAATCGGTCTGGATTGATCGTGAAGTGACCAGGCTTTGTGCCCTTCTCGTCCATGTGTTCGTGTTGCTTAGCCGCGAACAGACGAGTGAAGACGTTCAAATATGGAACCAGAACGGCGCCGAATGGGACATACACGAAAGCTGTAAGCATGATGCCCATGTAGGATGTGATGAAGTTGAGGACAAATAGCTTGCCGGTGTGCTGGCGATCGTAGGTCGAGTCTGTTTCGTAGTTCTCAAAATCATTCAGGCGCTTGGCGAGGTCTGTCATGACGCCACTCAGGAGAGGCAGACAGGTTGTGAGGATCACAGTGGGAGTGAAGGTCAAGATCGATTTGCCAGGACCGGTGTACACCTCGCCGATAAAGATCTCGATTGCGAAGCAGAGCAGGATGAGACTACCGAGTACCACGACAGCTGCCATCGCAAATGGGATCTGTAAAAGCTGTCTCTTGAGGCGGTCCTCCCAAGGGAAGATGAGTTGCTTCTCGCCAGTTGCCGGATCTTCGACCTCTTTGGTGGGCTTAAAGTCGTGACGCTTGTTCTCGATATTGCCAACACCGCGAACACCCCATCTTATGGCAAGATCTCCTTCCTTATGCTTCCACCATTCGATGAACACCGTAGCCCAGAGGCAGGAGAAGATGGCGTACAGCGGGCTGAATGAGCCCAGTGCCAGCCAGGCAAACAATCCAAAAGCCGCTGGAGCGAGCAGGAAAGTGAAGTATGTCTGTTCGAAGGCGAAGTAGAAGGCAACCTTTTCGCCAAAGCGGTCCCGGATGTTATCGAGGTCTTCAGCCTGGATTTGCCACTGGGTAGCCCACTTGGTCATGAGCTGCTTGTTGAAAGTATGGTCGTGCAGTGCGAACACACTTTCCACAAACTCCCACTCGCCAGACTTTGGTCGAATTCCCGCTCCGCCATCCTGTTCGTAATTCGTGATGAGTTGATAAATGATCCGGAGCCGCTCGGCATCTGTCAATGGATCTTGCTCCAGAGATGCTCGGACGTCAGTAGCAGGCTCTCCAGCACGTACGCCATGTATCCAGTCTTTGACACGACTTCTGTAAATCTCGGCGTACATATGCTCAGCACTTGCCACTTTGACAAAGACCAAAACAGAACTGTCGTTGCCATTGCGGACTTCGGTAGCCAGACCGACATGTGCCAGTTTCTGACATAATTGCTCGAAGCTGGCTGCGGCCTTGACTTTATCTGAGGGCGGGAAGCGGAACACAATCACATAGTCGACGTCCATGTTGGTGGACAGTGCCTGGCTCTTAGCCATATCGCCCGGGACCAGCTGGGATGTGACGAGTTCACTGATAGTGCGAGGAAATGTCGAGCGCTTCTTGATGGGTTGCAATTGGCTGTCAGTGTCGTCTGCGGATTCTGTGGTCTTCTTCTTGATGGAGACCAGCGGCGTGCTGGTGTCGTCCTGCTCCGACATGCACCGTGAGGATTACAGGACGAGTCAAGATGATAACGATTAAGGAATATAGAAGCGGAGTAGGTACGCAACGTGGAATCGTCCCAGCCAATGTGTCAAGATGTCGTTTGTTTGGAGGAAGACTTCATGCTACTTTCCAGGTTTGAATGGTTGCACACATGGCAGGAGAAACGTCATGCTGCAGCGGAGGAGGCGCCGCCACGTTGTGTGTCTTGGCGCGTCTGTGTCGCGTCGAGAGTGCGTCTTTACTTCCTCTTTCCCGTGGACACAACGATGCCTTCTTTTGGCCACGTACTGCAGCAGACGACTCATCAGACCACAGCCCATACGACGATTCCCGACTATCGTGGGCCCCCAGGCCGTATGTTGCGAGGATCATATACACGGTACCAGAACAATAATTACATTCCTCCCCCCCTTTCCCCCATGCTTATTTAGAGATGAATGGCGCAGACTCTAGAGGGTTGAGACTCCCAGTGTCGAAGGGCAATCTCCTTCCGTGAAGAGGTGATATTGAACGTTGGACATGGAGATCTTAAGGAACGCGTCAGTTTCGTGTCATGGACGTGAAGTCGATATGACGCTTCGACACCTCTGATCGTCTCCCATCAACATATATGTCCACATCTTTCGCAATGTCGACAATCACTATATCGACATTCAATACACAATGGCTGTCCAATCCCGCATCGCCGCCGTGACAGGCGCCAACAAAGGCATTGGCCTCGCAATTGGTACTACTCACTCCCAACACTACATGTACTCTCCCACCAAGCACGTACCCACTAACACCACGACCCAGTCCGCCAACTAGCCCTCCAATATCCCACCTGCCCCATCGCCTCCGGACCCTTCACAATCTACCTCACGGCCCGCTCCCCCCAGCGCGGCCAGGAAGCCGTCTCCACCCTAACCTCCGACCCTCAGCTCAAAAAAGCCGGCGTGCTCGCCTCTGACGGCGGCTCCACCACCATCAAGTACCACGCCGTGGACATAGACCAAACGAAAAGCATCCAAGACTTCCGTGACTACTTGAAGAAAGAGCACCCCAACGGCATCGACATCTTGATCAACAACGCAGGCATAGCCCTCGAAGGTTTCGACGCTGGAGTGGTCAAGCAGACACTACAGACGAATTACTTTGGGACTTTGAAGGTCTGTCAAAGTCTTTTGCCTCTCATAAAAGGGAACGGAAGGCTCGTGAATGTGAGCTCTATGAGCGGGAAATTGAACAAATACTCCGACACGATCCGCGAGGCATTCCTCTCCGCTGCGGGCAAGGACGTCCACGCCGTGACGGCCATAATGCAGCACTTCCAGCGCGCCGTAGAAGCAGGGAACGAGAAAGAAGAGGGATTCCCATCGATAGCGTATGGCGTTAGCAAAGCGGGTGAGACAGCTTATACGAAAGCATTGGCGATAGAGTCGTCTTGGAAGGAGAAGGGGATTTTGATCAATGCGTGTTGTCCCGGGTACGTGAATACGGATATGACGAAAGGAAGGGGGAGGAAGACGCCAGATCAGGGAGCGCAGACGCCAGTCATGTTGGCGTTGCAGAATATTGGTGGGAAGACGGGGGAGTTTTGGCAGCATGAGGAGGTTATTGAGTGGTAGATTGAAACAAGACGATGAAAAGTTTCTGGTCTATCGTCTACACTAGAGCGTTTGCGGCTGCGAGCTCAGTCGACCACAGCACTGGCATCACGAACAATATATCCAACTCTTGGGAAGTGCAATCGAACACCATCCTTGACTTCAACCACAATCTCCTCATCGTTGAGACCAACGAGCTTGCCAGCCTGCGGGTAGGCTCCAGGCTTGGTACTGGGAAACACAAGGTCAGCTGATATCGTCCTTCTGCCCGCCATGAAAAACTTACTCAAAAGACTCGACGTTGACCTTCGTTCCAGCCTGCAGACCAGTAGGGTCATCCTTCGCAATACCAATATCCTTCGCAGTGAACTGCGCGCCGCGGATTGCAGCATGCGTATCATCCGCCGACAGCTCTGGTGCCGACAAGTCAGGCATACTCTCAATCCACTTCCAGGTCTTTGGGAATTTGTCCTTGCCCAGACCAGGTTCCTTGTCGAGACCTAAGTACTTGAACGCCCATCGCACTGGCCAGACCGCCTCAATATCTGCCAGACTGATGTTGGCGCCGTTGATGAAAGGACCACCGCTAAGGAAGAACTGCTCCTCAATCTGCTTCAAGCGGCCCTGAAATTGTGCGATTGAGCTCGGTCGTGCGGACTTGAGATCCGGGCGCTGGATCGACATGAAGTTGATCGCGCTGCGGTCCTTGTTGAAGTCTTCTGATAGCACTTCTGCGGGGATCAAGAGGCAGACGTCAGAAAAGACATTGTCGCCCCACTCCTTGAAGGCTTTGTCGGCGAGGGAGGTGGGAAGCTTGCCGAGCTCGGACAAGGCGGCCTTGATGATCAGTTCGGAGTCGCAGTAGATGTCCTTGCCGATCGCCAGGAGTGGGATGCGGCGGTAGGTAATGTCCAATGCTTCGAGAGATGGACGCGGGAGCATTGCTGGTTGGTCGCATCGTTCGAAGGGAATGCCGGCGGCCTTGAGGACCAATTTGGTCTTCTGGCCGACTGGGGAGAATTCTGGGAGGGTGTCAAAGGTGGTGGTGTGTAAGTGAGTTTCCCATGCTTACCGTAGTCAAAGGAAATCACTTTCGCCATCTTGCTGCTGTATTAATTCTCCAGGTGCGCGTGCGCAAACGCTTGCACGGCCGTCCATTTTCAACTTATATGATGTTGTGGCTGTCCTCGTGGAATAGGGTCCAGAGCTGGAGAGAGCTCTTAAACTTCAAGCCATGGAATGATGCAATTGCGGAGGTACCACGGATGGCTGTCTTCTAGACGTCCTCTGGTTGGAGTATTTGTAACGTTGCACAAAGCTCTGGCTACACTATCAGCCGAGATAGTCGTCGGCCTTGGTGGTGGTTGCGCTGATCCGGCCGATCTGGTTGTTCTTCAAACGTCGGTACCATGACATGTGCCGGAGAGCTTTGAAGTGGGGTTTCACTGTGGAAAGGCATACCTGATAATAGTAGCTGGATGTTACGCAACTGCAAAATCAATCACGCTCGCATATGTTGATGACGGGTAACATTGCAGCTCAAGTCTGTGTGATGTCTGCTATGGCAAGAGCGATCAATCTTGCCATTGAGACAGCCATGCTGAGGTAATGCGACATCGAAGGCGAATAAATTGAAGGCAGAGAGTGTTTACGACGAGCTTGAACCAGCGGATGAAGTTGGTGGTATTGTTCATGTCTGCGCGCAGATCGGAAGAGCATGCCAGGACGCATGCACGAAGTCTGATGATGTGGGTCCAGCACGGACGTCAACCCACGACCTCAGGCAAGAACGAACACAATGACTACTGACCAACTACAGAAATAGTACATTACAGCTGCAAGACTCAGCAAGCCGGGACATAGCATCGCGTACAACTCATCCTATGATATACACACATCGCCTCTCGAACCACTCCTCCCTCCGCGAGAACATAACATGCTTCTCACCGCAATAGCGACAGTACTCCGCATTCGCCTGTGCTCTCCACGCACCCAAAGCGCCCAGAAGGCCTGTCGCGAGTTGCGCATAAAGCTCCATTTCCAGCCACTTTGGCATGCCAACCTGACGGATGTGAACAATTATCAGAAATCGTCGAGCTGGCGAATCCTTTGGCGTCCCAGCGTGATTAAGCTCCGCGACATCTCGACCTGGATGCCTCTCGGGTCGTTGACTCGCTAGCAGTGCTCCAGCCAGATCCTGTGTTAGTTCTGCACCAGAACCGATCTTTCGGGACAACGAGTCCCAAGGAGACGACAGACTGTATGACGGAGAGGATCGTGGCGTAGATGGGAAGCTGAGCTTCTGTTTCGCCAACGCTGCCATGGCGCAGTGGGCATGACAGCAGAATGTGTTGTCTTGACACTCTTCTCCGAACACATAAATTCCCCCGAGGAGCTTCCATTCTGCCTTCTGAGCTGGTCGGGTACGCCACGAGGGCTACTTGAGACGATTCGGCCTTGCAAGAAACCCGATGTACCCGGTGAAAGTCTCTGGATCATCATCTGGGAAGTCGATGCGTCCCGTCTTGGCCTCTTTCCAGGGTTCTTTGAGCATCTTGCCGAAAATTCGAGACGCTTGCTGTAGTAGCCTCTGTGTGTCCAGAAAGGTGCTAGCATTCAAGCTGCCAGCGATGGTACTGATGCTTTGTGTGTCACAAGTTTCTGTAGGTCAGTTTAGTAGCAGTGCCGAAAGCTCTCGAACACCTTGCCAGCCTTTCTTCTTCAACCGTGCGCGATCTGCCATGTGGTCGCATCATCGGATGTCTGTGCGCCAGTCTCGCTAGTCTTCTGCTCGTTGGGCGGATCTGATGACCTTGCTCTCTTCATCGACGGAGATGGATTTGATGGATCGAACGTCAGGCTGCCAGGAGGTGGCATGATTGTTTGTTGTCAACAGCGTTGCTGCATGTTGAAAATTTCCTTACCGTCTTGTGGTTCTCGTGTTGCTGATCTGCAAATGACTTCCGATCGTGAGGTCGGTCCACGAAAGGTACTATAAGATGTGATATTCGTGCTCCAATTTGTGACGATTCAACATGTAGGTGCAGCATACAGCATGTCGACACCTTTTGAGAGTGACTTCCAACGTCTTTCATTCCGATACATTTGCTACTGGTACACAAGTCTGTCGGATCCTACAGTGTCAACGCCGTGTATATGCAAAGCGCGCCAGCCATGCAAATTATGGATCACGATCTCTGCCGCCAGTGCCTGCTTCAACGTTAGCGCACACACAACACCACAGCTGCTAAAGGAATATCTTACCCGACCAGAACCCCTTCGACACCTTGTCATCTTTCGCATCTTCATTTCTCGCCTTCTCGGTCGCTTTGTCAGCTCTCTGCGCCATCTCTTTGTTATGCCTGGCCACGCCCTCGGACTCCTCTCCCTCTGCAGGTGGGTTTGCTGACAGGATTTTTGGTTGTGGCTTATCGGACGTACTCTTTCCACTCGATGATTCAGACTTTTGTGCGTCATTGCTGCCGCTCTTTTGCGACTCGCTGCTGGACTTCTGCTCGTTGCCCTTCTCAGCGACACTTGGTGGTGGTGGGCCTGGGTGCTCCTTGTCGACGGCGTTGTTGGGTGTGCCTGGCTTGATTGCGCCTGAGCCGTAGTCGCCGCTGGCGAAGCGTCGAGCAGCTACACTGAGGCTGGTGGTGCGTGGAGCGCCATGGAGGAATGTTGTGCGGATGAGAGACATGGCGAGGTTGTTGCGGTGTTGCTGTGGTATCGTGGCTGGCGGGAAATCCTTGGAACGGCAGGTGACTCAGGCTAGTGTAGCCGTATAGTAAGAGGTTAGAGCTGTGCTGTCAGTAGGTGTCGTTGCAGCTCGGAGTGCTGTTCGGGAGAGCTCCAAGAACTGGGAGATTCTGATGCAGCGGTGACGTACTTGACAGCAACCCGCGTCAAGCACGCGACTGAGCGTTGCTTGTTACGCGGTAACCATCTTCGGGCCCCCTTATCGTGCTATCTTTTGTTACGATGAACGACATGACATGTGCGTTCATGTTGTTTAAAGATCGCTGGTATCTCGCGAGGCTGAGACATGATGTTGCTTTGGGCTTGCCGGCATTGCCTGACAGCCGAAAATGAGCCGATCAACGCATCGAAAGTCGAGGTCAACAGCATGATCGACTTTAGCAATCGACATGGACCACACTTCCCATCAGACGGGCAAAGCGCCGGCCAGTATGTTCTGAGCCTGTTGATACTACATTCGCAATGCCTCTGCACTGTCTGTGGAACATCGGCTCCGGTACCGAGGCGATCGGGAAAAGATCGATGGGTGTGTGGCACGGGTAGAAGACCGGATAGACACACACAAATCGGAGCTCGATCATGTCATTTATCGCCAGTCGCACCAGCTCGTTCAGCAACTCGTCAGGCGAGACTGTTTTGGCTCCTGGAGTAGGGATGGCAACGGTATATCATTAGGCAACGTCTCTGCGCGATGCGGTCCGCATGCTCGATCGGACCACTACCGCTGTCGAGCAGCCGGTTCGCTTTGCATGCAACTTCGAATCGTGATCTTGTTCTTAACACGTGGCCAATCGAAGACTGCGGACGTCATGTGCCATACCGGTGGAAATTACATGCGGGCAGTGTGTGGCACGAGCACCCTGACTGCTCTAGGTGCATTCAATTCAGCTTGAAGCTGATGTATTGGCAGAAAGACCGCGTTGAGAATTGATAAAGTGTAGAGCTGACATACATCGATTTTCACGTTCATCACAGGACACCAATACCGCGAGGACTTTCCATAGCTCAGGTGGCGGCGGTGATCAACGTTGTCTTTCTTCTCGGTATGCATTCATCCATCGGAAGCTGCTGTAGATTGACTTGAAGCAGCGAAATACAGCTGTCCCATGATCATATCCGTGCTCGACATTAGATCACTGACGAGCAAGCCTAATGCTGCGACATGTTATGCTTCTGGCTGCGTCGAATCTTCACTCATTGACACAACACTAGGTCTCCCTTATCTCCCACACTTACAGGAAACGCAAAATGCCTTCTGGCCCAGAAGTGGGCGCCACTCAGCGGGAATGCCTCTTCTGCTACGGTACCGCGCATTGGAGTGCAGGAACATGATCCGAGCAGCTCGGTTGCTGATTGGGGACTCGGAGAAGCGGCAAGCACTTGAGGACGACCAGGAGATCTCCGCCCTAGCCATTGACTTCAATGGCCAACGCGATTTGGAGGAACCCGAGCCCTACGATACAGACAAAGTAGCTATTGCGCGTGAAGAACGCCGAGTTGGAGTCAGACAGGGTGGCAGAGATGGCCGAGATACAGTACCACATTCTTCACTCAAAACCTGCGCTACGCAGGCTGACCGGAGGTTGCACGATGTCGCTCGAGTACGTGGAGAAGGGTCTCGAGGGATACTACTTTATTCGTCTTGTGCGGGAGAAAAAGCATAAAAGTGACGAGACAGCTTTTGAGGGAGACACTACAGCTCCTCGACCTATCGAGGCTTTATTATCGCTGGATAGAGTGATGCTGGCTGCGTACGTCCTGCTAGCCGTACTCGCGCTGCTCTAAATACAAAAGGTCGACGATATGGTGGTATTGGACGAGCGAAGGCTGACTGTAGGAGCTTCGAGTGTGAGTGAAGCCGCGAAGACATGATCGATAGAGCCGAAGATCAAGCGCCGACGTGGCCAATGACAGTCACGGGTCTGTGATTGTCATGCGGGATTTTGTTTCCATGTGCGGAGCAGGAAGCCAGAGTGACGAGACTCTTGGTTTATCTTATCAAATAAGTACAATTCAAGAACTCAAGAGCTGACTCTGAATTTGGTATGCAATTCGAATCCCCAAACACGAAGTCTTGGCACATCACATGCCGCTGTTCCATCCCTCCCAAGTACGACAGAACGAAGAAACGATGATACCGACAATTGGGCGAATCCAAAGCTACTCAGGATTGGCCTTTTCGGTGCACGTTCTTAAAGTCGATAGAGTGGGAAAGGCTCATTTATAGAAGCACGTTTTGTCGAGCTTGATTTCGACGACTATCCAATAATCAGATGGATGACGGTGATCATTTGGACCGCTGGAGTGAGCGTTGTCCTCTGGCAAGTATGTTACGGGCGGACAGTGTCTCTACAATACCTGCCTGGAGTGCGCAATCATGCCTCGTTGATGTGCAAGCGAGATTTAAGATTGTCTGTGGACCCTTGAATTTCGTGGCGGGATGGTAGCGATAAAGCTTGAGAGGTAAGCGGTAGGCAGCCAGCGGCTTCTGAATATGTGATCGCTCTATTGAGAGACTGGAATGGGTTCAGTTTGTGCAAATAGTGCTGTCGCAGTGCACAGACGCTGTCGCCGACGAGTCGTGCCGGTTTGAGAACATACTGGAGTCCAAAGAGAGGATCCTTTTGGTGACCAGTACCAATGAGAGACGATGTTCACGCATCGGTCCCATGGAGTGCACTATTGGTGCCAGCTGAACTGCATGTGTGCTTGCGATGGCGGAGCTTTCGAAGACACAGTGGCGTCACAAGCCGCCCAATTCTGCAGCTATAAGAGCTGACCTTCTATCCAGCTCCATCCTTGATCCATAAACACCAAAATACTACAACTCTGCCACCACTGCGCTACCACATCGCTCACCTGCATCTTGATATCCGTTCATCTGCATTCGAATCATCGACACATCCGCGCTATGGCATCGCCGAACTTGCTCAAGACCCAGATGGAGGAGACGTAAGTGAAGGTCAGCCTAAAAGATGAACAACACATGGCGCTAATTCATGCAGCATCTCCATGTGGCGGGAGATCTGGGCTCTACTCGAATCTCTCAAAGGCACTCGGGACTCGGTCACCAACGACCTCAAAGACAACTTCCTCGGCGCCACAGATACCATCCTCACCCTTGCCGTCGCGTATCAGGACTACGTCTTCGACTGAGCCAAGCTCGCAGCGCAACTGGTTGTGGCAAGCTTCCGCGAATCGTGGGCAGCCTCACTCTTCAACGATCGTGGACAGAGATTCGAGCGGATGCTAGATGCCCGTAGACTGGCCGGTAAGTTTCGGAGGGGTCAAGAGGAGTTCAACGTGATGGGAGCTCGACTCGAAGCGTTCAAGATGGTCTCGAAGAATTTCGAGCCAGGCCCGGCGCTCGTGGCGTTCATGGACCAGGCGAAGAGGGGGCAGAACAAGGCGGTTGGCACTGCGATGACGGATAGTATCAAGGCCATAATGAAGGACACCAAGAAGCAAACAAATAGGGGGGCGAACTCTGAAGATGCGGAAGAGAATGAGAAAGCTTTCTTGTAGAGGCCGATGCCTTGGCCCGAAGCCGTTTCTTCTTGGTGATGGAAGTCATCACTGCACTTGCGCCTGTGTTGATGGAATGATTCGGCATGGACAGGGCTCCAACGACACTAGGAGGGGACCATCAGACGAAGGACCGGAGATTCGCAGAATCATAGCGTCAGTCGGCCTAGCACATCCCCCTTGAAATCGGTTCGCCATGTCCGAGGACGCTTCTACTTCAAGTTCTCTCAAAACCACCCTGCTCTTCAAGATTTTCGCGTCTTCCACAGAACATTCTACCAGCGCTTGGCTCAGATGCCTCGTGTCGGCATGACTCTTGTTCAACGGAAGCAAACAGCTTGAATGGAACATGCAGCTTAGCTTATACCTGATGGTCGAGAGCCTACCTCTGAGCAAATTCAATCTTAAGACACCATGTCATCTCCAAAGGATTCCATATGGACAAAGCCCTTGCCGCGTAAGGCAACCACTCTCATATATCGGAGACACTCACTAACCCTTACAGTTTCGCTCAATTCGGCCAGCACATCAAGGACATGGCGACCTGACGGGACCCAAACTCAAATGACTCCTTGATCAACAACTTTGTCACCAACACCGAACCCTCTGCCACAGCCGTCATAGAGCTAAGTAGCCTCGTTCCAACCGCCGCCGAGCCAATGGCTGGAGCCATCATGGCGCTCCAGGTCGGTCCAACACGGCTAGTCATCAACAACATGGGCGCGCAGCAAGCTGAACGCTTCAAAGCTTCTGTCAACTTGGCCGCCACGGCCTTGAACTGGAGGAGCAGATCGCACAGCCCGAGGATCTAAAGAGGGCTTACAAAGAGACGTTCGGAAAGTGCTTGCGGGTCCGAATGCTTCGCAGGGGAAGAAGCGAGGCGCGGCGAAGGCGCTTGCGTAAAGTGGACGCCAAAGATTTCGAGAGAGCGGGATGAGCTGAAGCGGAGGTTGTGATTGAGGGAGGTTGTGGACAGGTGGAGAGCCTCGAAGAGTGGCGCGAGCGTGAAGATGTGGATAAGCTTGAAGGTACGATGAGTTGGAAGGCGTTTGCCAAGGCAAGGAAAGCGATGAGACCTGCCTCTGATTGTCGGATTCATGCAAGTGTTTGGGTTTGTGGTGACGGTCGTGCTCTCGTGAAGAGGCCTGGGTATAAGGTGGTCGATTGCATGTTACTACAGATGACTTCTACGACACCCTGCATCTGCTCCACCTGCAGGACATTTCATGACTTCCGCCAATGCACTCTCCGAGCTTCTTTGTACACACATCCCCGCTCCTTGCCATCTCTATCTCGTCCATCCATGATTCCACCCATCCCTTGGCGGCGTCTCGGTCTGTATCCTCGCATACTCAATCGGAACCTCATCCCACACTTCGTTCTTCATCATCGCAATCCTATACAGTCTTCCCGTCTCCTTGCTCTCACCTCGGACTCCCAGGTTACTTCTCTCATCCGCCGTCAAGCCATGGTTGTCAATAAGCCTCAATGCTTCGCACGCGGCGTTCATGCAGTTGTATTGCCTTTCGAGCTCGAGCTGACGACTCTCGCGAAGCGTGGTTTGGAAGCGTTGCCAGGCGCGGTGGATGGTCCAGTGGCGGAGGGCGCGGTTGCGCGAGAAGCGAAGGGGGCGGGGAGTTAGGGGGTGTTGTAGGTGGTAGCGGATTTGTACTAAGCACTATCAGTATCTGTGTAGGGATCTGACGCGCGTGGCGTTGCCTTACCAATCCTCGGATCTTTCTTGACACCGCCCTTGTTCCTCTTCTGCCTTTGCTCTGTGCTGGAAAAGTGTGCGCTCTGCTGCTGATTTTGCACCAGGCAGCCTCGAGCTGTCCAAGGAAGTGTTTCGGATCGTATCGCGGGAGAGAACAGCCGTAAGACAGCCATTGATGGTGTCTTGATCGTTGCCATGGCTGCAGTTGATCCGATGTGCCTTGACACGGTCGTTCTAATGCTCGGAGGTGTTGTTCGATGCGGCTCCAAGAATAGATTAGCGTGAAACTCTCGGCCGATTGACCCTGCGACACTAGCGTTGTGCCTCAAAACGTGGGGACTACTTTTGGTGAGCGTGAACGAGCACTTGCACCTTCGTTCCTTCTGTTTATTAAGCCACCTCGCCTGCGAAGAACCATTACTGTGGATCTCGCTCATTGCACATACCAATAGCATCAGTAGTCCCTCTTGTCCGAATTCCCTCATCCGACACGTGGTCAACGTCCGCATTACTACAACAGCTGAGCGTCTGGCACAAGCGCTGTGGATCCGGCCCCCGGCTGCCTCTCACATTTGTCTGAGCCTGAAACTGGTTCCCTCTTTTCGAGCGCGAGCACGAGCAGGCTGTGTGCTGCGCCTGCAAGCTTATCTCCGGCCCGCAGAGAGTTAGCTCTGTGTGCTCTTTCCGTTCTTCAACACCACCACTTTCACCAACACATCACAAGCCACCATGGCAGCACACGTCCAAGCCATTGAGGAAGCTGTCAAGGCCTATCCTCGCCCAGAACAGGTTCAGCAGTTTACATATGGCACGGCTGGCTTCCGCACCAAGGGCGACCACCTCGACCATGTCATGTTTGGCATGGGACTGCTCGCCGGTCTTCGGTCCCGCAAGCTCAACGGCCAGACGATCGGTGTCATGATCACAGCCTCGCACAACCCAGCTCAGGATAACGGAGTGAAGCTGGTCGATCCTATGGGTGAGATGCTCGAGCAAGAGTGGGAGCAATGGGCTACACATATTGTCAATGGCCAGACACCAGCCGAGACAGCTGAGGCATACAAGACGATCGCTGAGAAGCTCAATGTCGATGTCAGCAGGCCTGCCAATGTCATCTACGGCCGTGACACCAGACCTTCCGGCGTGAGACTTGTCAAGGCGGTCGAGGCTGGTCTGAAGGTCACCGGTGTGGATTACAAGGACTTTGGCATCTTGACCACTCCGCAACTCCACTACCTCGTACGTGCCACCAACACTCAGTCCGACAAGAACCCATATGGCGAGGTCTCGGAGGAAGGATACTACAAGAAGCTGGCTGCTGCCTTCAAATTGGCCATGAAGCACGTCAAGCCAACCAGCCCAGTTGTTGTCGACTGTGCCAACGGTGTTGGCGCACCGAAGCTGAAGGAGCTGCTCAAGCACTTACCAGAAGAGGAGACGGGTCTCAAGGTCACCATCAAGAACGACAAGATCGAGCAGGCCGAGGTGCTGAACAAGGACTGCGGCGCTGACTTTGTCAAGACCCAGCAGAAGGTGCCAGCAGGCTTCAACGGCAAGGCGTTCGATCGCTGGTGCTCGTTTGATGGTGACGCTGATCGCATCGTCTACTACTTCAACGAAGAGGGAAGCGTATTCCGCCTGCTCGACGGTGACCGTATTGCTACCCTCGCAGCATCGTTTCTCGGCGAACTGGTTGAGAAGTGCGGTCTGTCTGAGAAGATCAAGCTCGGTGTCGTGCAGACAGCATACGCCAACGGCGCCAGCACACGATTTGTAGAAGAGCGCCTCAAGCTCAAGGCTGAATTCACCAATACTGGAGTCAAGCACTTGCACCACGCTGCCGCGCGCTACGATATCGGCGTTTACTTCGAGGCCAACGGACACGGCACGATTCTGTTCTCGAACAATGCTCTTAAGACGATCTACAAGCAAGAACCAGAGTCACCTGCTCAGCTCGAGAACCTGGAGATCCTCCGCGCCTTGACCGACCTCATTAACCAGACTGTCGGTGATGCCATCTCGGACTTCCTTCTGGTCGAGGCCGTGCTTGCTCACAAGGAGTACACAGTCAAGGAGTGGCTTGCGAACTACACTGACATGCCAAACAAGCTCGCTAAGCAGGTCGTCAAGCGCCGTAGCGACTATGTCACTGTTCCTGGCACTGCCGAGCAGAAGCTGAAGTCCCCGGGAGGTCTACAAGAACAGATCGATGCAGAGGTTGCCAAGTACAAGAACGGCCGCTGCTTCGTCCGCGCATCGGGGACTGAGGATGCTGTTCGTATCTACGGAGAAGCTTCGGAAGCGTACGATGTCGATCACATGGTGCAGACCGTGGCAGACCTCATCTACATTAAGAGCGGCCAGAACGAGTAGTATACGTATGGCAACAACTGGAGAGATGAGGACATCATGAAGCGCGAGGATAGCGTTATTGAATTGCTGGACAAAGATCCGGTACTCGAGGACCTTGAGAAGCGCGACCCTGGGGAATTCCTGGCAGGAAGCTTTGACGGGATGAACCTCGGCTGATTGGAATGGAAGGACATACTCCGCTCACTTGCATAAGCGATGGAAGTTTCGGCGTTCCCATATAGGTAGCTATTCGCAAGATATGAGGTGCATTGGATGGCAGCGGGCACTGATACAAGGTGGCGCTATGAAGTGATGACTAAAAGAAAAAGTTTCTGATGTGCTTGAGGCTTTGGCCGGGCTGGATATGGAGTGGACACTGGGTGGGTAGGACAGGATAAGACAGATAGTGACACTGGATCAGATATTGTGGACTCATCCCCGTTTCTGGACCCTGACTCCGTTCTCACTGCACATCGCCTCTTCATATTACCACTCGCGACAGCCTCGCTCGCCGGCTCAAGATTGCTGATACTTGCCAAGCTCGTTACTTACCTCGTTCGGGTCCCATTCTTCATCTTCGTCCAGATCACCCTCCCCTTCCGCGGGCTCACTCAAGATCCCATTCGCCAGCTCAAGAATCGCCAAAGCCTGCTCCACCTCTTTCTCACTCTGCAACACCAGACCTGGAACGAAAACGACTGACCTTGCGGCGTGCGTCAACTCTACGGCACAAGCGGAATCTTCGCCATCCATAATACAGGCGGACAGTGCGACTTACTTTGCGGCTTCGAGGATGTCCTTTCGAAGTGCTGCGTCGGCGCCTGTAGTCATTGCTTTGCTGATGACCGCTTCGCGAACCGTCAGGTAGCGGATGAGGCTGATGGTTTTAGCGACGGATGTTGTTGCGAGACGGTGGAAAGTGGACTTACCGATGTTTTGCGCGCTCGTGGTAGGGGGTTTGGGAAGGCAGGATTGCGTGATTGGATGATGACATGGTGGCGGAGAGTTGTGAACTATTGTTTGCAAGAAATAGTTGCGGAGCCTGCTTCAAGGTGAGATGATGGACCATTCACTCAGATGCTCACTTTGCGTGGCAGTGCTACATCGCAATGGCGTTGGCTTGGAATGGTGAGAGGCTTACCAGAGAGCTGAGCTCGAGACAATTGTATGGAGGAGGACATCGCGGAGCGCCGTGCCTGATGCGAGTGACCATGGGCGGACTGCTGGTCCATCATCTTTGGACTGGAGCACAATAACACCGCGCAGCGTCGCATATCACGATAGAACGATGTCGCGGGTCGATGTGGTGAGTCAAAGGCAAGCTCATTGTCTGGGCTAAAGTATGTGGTGAATCTTCGTTGACAAAGCGAGACGATAGACGAAGAAGAGAATTTCATTCACCTGAAATTACGCACGTTTCGACGCTAGTGGTAGACCTGTCAAACTTTGTTTCTGGGAAAAAACTTCACGCTTGACCTTCATTTCGTCTTCGAACTTGACATCCACCTCGGGAACTGCAATCTCGACTTCCCTCCCAATCATCGCTGTCACATGGACGACAGCAGCTTTCCCAGCATGGAGACGAACATCCCAAGCGCAAACAGCGCCGCCCCGAGCAACACACCCGCCACTCCGCCGACCGTTCTGAGCAAACGCGACGGACATGCTGCGCGCTTGAACGGCAATATTCAAATAGATAAGTACCGCAAGATTGGACATGTTGAGACTAAGAGGACCAAGCAGGGCAAAAAGTTACCCTTAAGACCCGAGGATAGACACATCTTCGATACCACACACCTGAACTTTCCCACATACGAAGAGATAGCAGCGATTGAGGGGCAACTACCGCAAGCGCTGGAATTACTGATACTATGCTTCGTGTGGCCCATCGTGCTGCTCTGGGCGGCGATAGAGAGGAAGAGCATGTGATGGAGCAGGAGAAGGAGGTGCGCGACGATGAGAAAGAAGTGGATGAGGAACAACGCAAGAGAGATTTGCTCGAAGAGCTCTTTGTGGAGAGCGAAGAAGAAGATCAACAACAAGACGAAGCGGCCGCTAGGCACCACTACAACCTCAAGCACCAGCTCGGCAAGTTCATGGGGTAAAGGCAGACCAAGCCGCTACGCCGCAGAAGTCAGATGGAGAGGTACCGCCCAAGAGAGGCTCAATTTGTGAGAGCTTTCACGAGGACATCTTCGACACCAAGAGTGACCAGCGAGAGGAGGAGGCAACAGGGGCGACGGAAGCAGACCGGGCTTCGCGAGAGAGCACTCACAACAGTACGACCTATAGGGCAGTTCCATCACCAGGGCTATCGCCACAACCGCAGCAAACATATGCAAAGCGCAAGGTGGAGGAAGCGCCAGGAAAGCAGAGTGCTTGGAAGAAGCGACGTGACTCGAAGCAAGGCACGCCTGAGTCGACTCAGCAGGCTGATGAAACAGGAAGACCGTCGGGCAAGAGAGCTGAAGAGAGGGACACGAAGACGAAAGAGAAAACAGAGTTCGAGAAGCATGAAGACAAGAAGAAGGAATGCAGGACCCGCATCAGAGACTTTGATTTCGTAGTCGAGGTCGTGGACGAGCGATTTTTCGTATCCATGGTGGCGAAGACAACAGCCGAAGAACAGCTTGAAGAGGCGAGGGCTTCATGGCTAGTCTCAACGGCTGGGAAGCTCCTATCTGGCCCATTAGCAGCCACAGTCCGAGCATACACGACGTGTTGAGACGTCTGGGATGTGTGAATATGCCCAATCTGTCTACGGAAGTAGTGGTCGACCGCAGTCATTCAGCTAGCATGCAGAGCCGTGACGCCTAGGCAGGAGGTGAGGTGGCAAGCGAAGAGTGGGGATGGGGCGGTGATGCCGTCCCAAATCGGATCAACGCTCCCACCCATCGCGACTGTCGTGACAGGATCGATCGTGTACGCCAGCTTTGCGTCGGCATCTGCCTTGACTGCATCAGAGAGAGACCTTGCCGCCAGACGCACAAAGACATCTGGGAAGACGACATCGCATCACTAAATGACGACAGCGACGCAGATGTCAGCTATACTGAATCCATGAGCATGAAAAAGCCGGTTTACTGGGGAGGGTGCGTGGTAGTATCCCCGGTCTCGGACGCTGGCTCAAGGCCTTCTTTCTTTCTGATGCAGGATATGACTTCTCTGCAACTGTTGGGCGAAACTCCTGCGCTCCAGACTACATTAGCTGAGTCAATCAGCAGAGAATCAACGTAGACCATCTCTTAAGGTCTGCTAGGGTGCACGTACGTGGGTTCGTAGGAGGATTGGGCGTGTGCGAAACGATGCAAGCTTTCGTCAAGAGCATGGAATCGACTTCGCAAAGGATGAGACATCGCGGACATAACTTGAGGCGACCAGATCATCGCTTCGGAGAGTTTCTCTAGACTCCCGGGGCGGATAGTAGTAAGAGAAGACTAGAAATGGAACAAGCTAATATCGCCACTGAAGCACAGACACTCTCACGTGATGTTGCTCTCTCGTCGGGATATCCCTCCTCTTTCTTCTCGCGATAACAGCCTCAACGTCGATAAGTCACAAGACTACGTGGCTCCCACATCGGACTTTCAGACAACCTATGGCGCACGTATCACTGCTCATATGTCCACTTCCTCGCCTGGCTGGTCCTCAGAAGGCGTTGTCGTTCCCAAACCGGCAATGAGAGCAGCAAAATTTACTCCACAGCCCGGAATGCGTCCACGTCTCACAATAGATGTGAGTTCTTCGTGATCTTTCAGATTTCCCCGCCCAAGACCGGAGGTGAATCATCCAGTCTGCCAAGACCGGCAAAGTCTTCATCTGCGACCAGGGCAACAAAGTTTCGAACAGGAAAGACGTCCTCACCAGACATGTCAAGAGCTGGGGTGCTCAGGCTAGGGGTACACGAGGATGCTAAAGGGATCGCACGGTATGTGAATGCTTATGGGATCTCTCCGGGCATCTCGCCGAAGCATGAGCATGAACTGATGAGTCTACGGCAATCGGATCATCGCCTTGCTCTAGCTTTCACCGGGCTTGGACTATGATTCTACAGTCTGGAGCTTTGCAGTCCATACGCCACTAGCCTTGCCTTAGAAGCTCTGCTGTCACGCGACAGGGGCATAGCTGCGCTAGACTTGCTCCGTAGAGTCTGTGGTATCACGGCTGATGAGTCGAACCCGGACTTTTCCGGCTGTCATCGCAAAGCCACGGCGCTGGACGGGGAGCGTCCCACAACAGCACGCCTCTTGTTCATGGCTGGTCGACGAGTCAAGGTGTACATTTTGCCGCAGTAGTTCGCTACCCTTCGACCGGTTGAGCCACGTTGGCGGGGGTGGAAGGCTCGACCTGTGTATGCCGGGCTGAGCTGTGTCGAAGCCTCAATGCCGACGGCGCTTGGAAAGACTGAGATAAGGCTGGAGTTTGATGGACGAGCCGCGAGAGGCAGTCTGTCGTGCACGGTACCTGCTAAAAGCCGAGGCACTATCTATCCGTCCTGCGGGTGATCGTTCGTTGGAGACGCTGGCGACTTTCAAGCATGCGATCGATCAGGATGCAGCCAGGCCAGAGCCACTTTTCACAAGACCTGATCGACTTGGCTCATAATGCAGTTCCCAAAGTCCCAGACCTCGCCATTAGTCAACTCAACGCCTCTCTCAGCAACGAACAGCTCGAAGTCGCTCGTTTCAAAGCTTTCCCCAGCATCTTCCAAGCAATAAATGCCACACTCAGCCTTGCAGGCAGCCACGTTCATCGGCTGCTGATGACTGGCCTTGCAGTTCCGATGGTGCTCAAAGCGGTTCACAATGTATGAAGTCCTCATGTCTGACCTCGGGAGTTCGATGACGGTCTTGATGTTCTCGATGGGGTCGTCATCCGATGTCGAGATGACGAGAATATTGTCAATAGCGATCTCCCGCAACGACATCTCCGCGTGACGTTGGAGGAAGTCATGCCAAAGTAATTTTGTCCAGGACTTCCAGGATGGCCTTCTGTACACACGGCTTCCACCATGGATCGTGCTGACGGACGATTTCGAAGTGCTGTAGCTTCGGGAAGTTCAGGTCGCAGATGCTGGATTCTGCCAGAGTGTAGTCCCGTAACGGGTATTTGGACCTGGCTGTACCTCGTATCAAGATCGATGAACGCTCGAGATTTGATGCAGTCTGCAAAAGCCGTGCGCAATGTCTGATCCAACGACGAGCTTCGGCATGCGCTGATCTCTGATGATCTCTGTGATCGTTGGCTTGTATAACGAATCCATCTGGGACGTTCCCATGGTCAAGCGTCAAGGTGAGTCATGTCAAATTTCTCAGCCTGAAGCGGTCATCTGCGAAGGGCAGAGCTGTGTGGATTGCGAGATCTGTTACTGGAAGCCGACTGCTTGTGACCACGCCCACCAGCAGCTGGAAGTCGGTCATTCTCTTCTGGAAGGAACGAGTGTTCTTGCGAAGGTGTTCCTCGTAGTGTTTCCTGCCATTTGACTTGATGATAGCCTGCGTCACCTGGTTGAGACCAGGCTCGTGCACTCTGGACGCAAATGTGATTTTCTTGAGCGCGGGAAGTTTCACAAAGGAAGATAGAATTTCATCCAGCACCAACTGACCGACGGGATCATGCTCTTCAACTCTGCCGAGCCTCGATGCTTTCGACCGCGGGAATGTGACAGGCCAAGGAGCAAAGATCTGAGGCCATTTCTGCCATTCGTTTCCATCCGGCCAAAACGACACTTGCCGCGGAATGAGCTCGAGCTCGTGCTCCCCCAGGAGTGTCACTTTGCTCACTTCGCTTGCCCACTGTGGATGATTGCAGAAGTCTCGAAAAGTTCGCAGAGACGCCGTAGACGGGTGTATGTAGAGGCACTTCAAGCGCCGTTGCATGAGTGTATTTGCTGGCGGAATGAGAGCTCTACAGCTCAGGCGTAGCTTCAGAATGTCATCTGTGGATAAGTCCTGGATGATGTCGAGTAGTAGTTCTGTTGGGAGGTCTGTAATCTTAGTTATCTGGGTATGGTGCTGCTCGTGTTGGCGGTGCCGAATATGAAGCTTGCGGCGAGCCATATTGTATTGGTACAGTGCTGCCTTGAGAGATGTGCTTTAACGGTGTTGTTGTGTTGAGGGCAGTCTTCGTATAACCTGATTCAGGTGCCGTAGAATACCGGTCGTTCATGCACAAGCTCTACGTGCCGCATGTGCTATCGATTATGGTGAAGTGAGCCAAACCAGTACGTCCTAAAGATGCAGGTGTGAGTAGCTTGATAAGTGAGGACTCCACGCCCGCGCTAGAACACGCTAAATCCGCTCAACGGCCGTTTCACATTTCGTATCGATAGGAGTGAGGAAGTCGCCTTACCACATGCAAGCAATACCACATGAAAGCCTATGACTTCTCATCCGGCTCTGCTTCAGCATGTCCCACGGGCACGAGCTTTCCTACCACCAAGTACTTCTCATTGAACCGCTCCTCCCATCCTCTGAGTGCCTCCATCTCCTCACCACCCAGATCTTCCAGCCTGTCTAGAGGACCGTTCAAGTCTTCCGTCAGCATCTCCGGGTCGAAGCTACCGCACGCAAGACCTCGTGATGCATCTCTTCCTGCAAAGTTCTGGTATGGACCGCCTGGGCCGTAGAAGTTGCGACCGGGTGTCACGTCGAAGATCTTGCCGCGCACTGCCAGATATACTGGCATGCCTTTGTTACCGTCGTATGGTAAGAGTTGTGGAGGGGTGAAGACCTTGAAGACGGTCGGCTGAGGGGCGGCTGGAAGGGTTGCGGCCGTTTTGTTCGGTCGTAGTCGATAGTATGCGATGATGAGGAAGAGCGAGAAGAGGGTGAGGTTGATCGGTGAGGCTATCGTGGCCCTATACAGTCCATATCAGCTTAATGCAGACGGTCAGCTCTATGGACAGACGTACACTCCTGCTGCTGGAGCTTCGCCGGTGTTCATGGTGCTGGCTTTGGAGTTGTCAGTAGGCTGCGGTCTGATCGCCAATACGCTGCTCAACTCACTCTCATCCATCTTGACTTGCTGACAGAGGTGATGTCAAGCAATATGTGAGGTCTCGGAGAAGATGCAAGCTCCAAGTCTTTGGAAGACCGACGTAACGCGAGCGCCGGAATCCAGTGTCCCGCGATCCGAATGAAGAAAGGTCACCCGAGAAACGATGTCCATTCACCGACAACTTTGACCCTCTCGTCAGCAACAACATCCGTCTCGTCGAGCATACACTCTGTCATCCGAACTACTTCATGATGTCATGAAGATGGCGACCCTAACTTGCTCAAGTACAAGCAGGTCGCCGGGAATCTGAGGCTCACAGCGTTGTTCTCGACGGTGCACATACGATCGTAGCGAAATGTGCCAGTATACGTCTACTCGCGCTGTGGAACTGTATGCCCGCTTCGAGAGGTAGATCAGCTACACTCGTTGCAGCCTGACCATCCAAATCTTGGAAGGAAGCCGGCATCTAATGGATTAACCCAATTGAGAACGAGAACGAATGTGCCGCATCGCAGGCTATTAGTAACCGGAGCTTCGACCAGGAAAGAGATAAGAATCGACAGCAATGCTAATCTCGTACAAAATGTATGGAAGCTGGCTCGCAGTCTCTCTCGTGTCTCTCTCGTGAGCAGCAAATGCTAGAAGCTTGACTGAAGCTGGCTTCTCGGGTCTGAGACCACATGACCTTCCAGCGGAACCCTCCCATCAGTCAAGAAGGCCTGCATGCTTGCTGCCGCAACTCTGATCTAGAACAGTTTCGATCAAGTCGATCACTAGCTCATCTAGGGGGGCGGCCGTCCTTCCAATTGAGGGGGACCGGAAGGGGTTGTTGTTCTGACGCATGGAAATTGGAGATTTTGACCGGGAGTAAGTGTCAGGGTCATTGTGTGAAGTCGGTGAAGGAGATTGGTGAGGTGAGGGAGAGGACGAGGGCTGTGCTGGAAGGGATTGAGGGACGAGGAGGACGCGGAGATGGAGGAGGCGAAGGCAGGTGAGGGATCAAAGTGAGGGTGACTGCATGTTTGCGTAGAGATGTGATGCATAACGAAGCGTATACCTGGCCGCGGAGATGTCGTCCCAAATCCGCGGGTAGCCGAGCACGTGACTTCAGCCGATCCATATCCTTTGCAATCTCAAGCTGAACGGTTTTCCAACACCAACATTACACATCTTGAGGCCCTTCCGACCGCGGATATCCACTTCGCAAGTGAGACATTCCGCACTACGAGTAGGTCGTCATGCGACTTGCTCCCAACAGGCTGGGCTGGGTCCAGCCTGGCTGAACGTCCGAGAGCTCGCGCTCTTCAACAGTCTGAGCTAGCGCCCTCTCATTGAATCTGCGACTGAGTCTTGCAGTCGGTGTTCGTCTTCGGTGTCGTCCGTCGTCGCTGGACAGACGATCCAGCAAGCAACAACAAAGATCTCGGCATTGCAATGCATGTGCTCTATTCAGTCTCCTGGGCCAGAAGCTACGTCCGGTCAATCATCTGCTTGGGCGACGCCCGATGCATTCACATAGAGCTGTCAGAGAGCAGAGGATACATCAGCAAGAAGATGTCGTGCGGGCGATATATGAATACTGTAGCAACGACGAATGCGGCCGCGGTGTAATGGTTGATCTCTCCACGGACATCACGCAGCATAGGTAGGTCATTCCGTCATGCTGCTTCCCGGCCCTTTGTACACGTTCTCGCATCCGTCAGGTGATATGCCAGACTCAGCAACGCGGCAGTGTGCTATTCGCACTGAATCTCGCAACGACATATTCAACGTTGTTTCAGCCATGTTGTGGCAACACACACTGCCCGTTATGGTAACGTCGGGAACTCATCTTGCATCTACTTGGCGGCACATCAGAACGTGAAACAAATACCCATAACAAATACCCATAAAGTCTCAAAATCGGCGATTCCGCCTCACCGAACATCATTCCTCGAAAGCATTCGATTAGTCTTCCAGCACATGGCAAAATCACACACGGCGCCAAGTTTCGGAACGTGGTGGCAGAGTCGTGGACTTTGGCTTTGATTAGCGCGAGCGGTTCCGCGGTGCATGCGTCTTCTGGAAGCGAACGAGCGAACCAAACCATCGGCCCCTTTGTTAATGCTCGGAATCCCGTCATCCTCTTGTTCGTATTAAGAGCGCGTGCGTGTAAGCACA
The DNA here is from genome assembly GCA_002116355.1 of Dothistroma pini CBS 116487. NCBI lineage: Eukaryota > Fungi > Ascomycota > Dothideomycetes > Mycosphaerellales > Mycosphaerellaceae > Dothistroma > Dothistroma pini. The sequence continues at coordinate 76,053 of MWSO01000076.1, forward strand.
ACAGAGAACTTCCCTTCCGCCCTCCTGTTCAAGCTCACCTTTCTCTCGTTTTTTGGTTCCATACCACCCACAGTCTTTTCAATATGCATTCATCACTCTCTCTTCTCGCCCTCGCTGGCGCGGCTACGGCTCAGATTCGCGGTTTCAACTATGGTGGGTACTGAAGAGTCTCAGGCATCGAGCAGTGGCTCAGAGAGTGCTGGCGTTTTTCGAGAGATTTGCCAAGTGGATTTCGAGTATAGCTAACACCCTTCTGTTGGGCAGGAGCACTTTACGCCGACAACAGCGCTCGTATGCAGTCCGATTGGGAGGCAGACTTCAAGGCTGCGCAAAACTTGCCTGGAACTACAGGTTTCACATCCGCTCGTCTTTTCACCATGATTCAGGGATACTCGACTGGATCGGACATCATTCAGGCACTGCCCGCTGCGGCTGCCACGAACACATCTCTCTTGTTGGGTCTCTGGTGCAGCAGTGGTGATGAGGCATTCCAGAAGGAGCTCACGGCTCTCGGCAATGCGATCGAGCAGTATGGAGACCAGCTCAAGGACCAGATTCTGGGAATCTCGATCGGATCTGAGGATCTGTACCGTGTCTCGCCTACTGGAATTGAGAACGACAGCGGCCCAGGTGTTGGACCACAGCAGCTTGTGAGCTACATCTCGCAGGCACGCAAGGTCCTTCAGGGCACTGCTTGGGCCGACAAGGTGAGTACAGTACACCGACCGGTATCTGCAAACGAACGACGAACTGACTTGCCGCTAGACGATTGGTCACGTCGACACCTGGACCGCCTACGTCAACTCCTCGAACAACCCACTGATCGAAGCCCTCGACTGGGTCGGTGTCGACGCATACCCATATTTCCAGACCGTCAACGAGAACAGCATTGACAACGCCGAGAGCCTCTTCTTCAACGCATTGTCCGCCACTCAGGGCGCTGCAATGGGCAAGGATGTTTGGGTAAGTCACTTGACGGAAGACATACTATCGTGGCCAAGGCAGCAGTTGTCTCGTAACGGCGTATTTGTCTCGATGGACGATGGTGCTGCTCTGAGAAACGCTGCTACCTGAGTCACGATAGCATGGCTCTAAGTTTCTCGCGCATCTCATGTACTGACTTGTGATATCTATAGGTCACCGAGACAGGTTGGCCAGTAACAGGCGCAAAGTCTGGTTTGGCCACCTCTGGCACCCAGAACGCCGAGACCTACTGGAAGGCTGTCGCATGCAAGCTTTTGGGCAAGACCAACACTTTCTGGTACCAGCTCACTGACGGCTCCACCTCTGCGGACCCTTCTTTCCGTGTCATCTCTCCTGCGGGCGCTCCTCTCTACGACCTGTCTTGCAGCGGCGTAAACACCATCCGTCCATCTGCCTCGGCCACTAGCGTGAGCTCTGCTACCAAGGCTGCTGCCACGGCTACTGGCTCCTCTTCTGGCAGTGCTGCCGGCTCGCCAAAGGAGCAAGGCCAGAACGCTGGTCTCAGCAGCGGTTCCGGCTCATCAAGCTCCAGCTCTTCTTCCTCCAGCTCCGGTTCTTCCAGCTCCGGTTCATCGAGCTCTGGCCAATCCTCCAGCTCCGGCTCCTCTTACCAGGCAGCCGCTGGCAACTCCACTCACGGTGGCAACAGCACTTACTCCAGCCCATCGTCCACCTCGGGCCACGCATCTTCCTACACTGGTGGTGCCTCCGCTATGGTCGGCAGTGCCACTACTGCCATGATCCTTGCAGCCGGTGCGGCTGTCGCTTTCTTGTAGAGCTGAACGTCCTTGTCTACGCGACGTAATATCAACACCATGTCTAGCATGTAATGAACAGGTATTGTGAATATTTAGGGAAAGGGTCACAGGACTGAGACACCGAGAATAAAGTTCACACGATGTATATAGACTTACACATTCCTTTGGATGCCTTTCACTGTATTCTCAATACACTTGGGGAGACAATCGATCTGACGAACTTGGGAGAAATATGTCGCAGTACCAACTCATTCACTGAGTATGGTAATCTTCGTATCGTTCGTAGTACCTCACTCTGGTATTCACTTCGGCTGACTCCACAATGGACTGACTTCCGAAGAAGAGCCACGCGGAGAATCCGGTACGCTCGGTATCAAAAGGCTGCCAAAGCATTGTACTCTTCGCTCTGGAAGATCTTCTCAAGCTGTCGCCTCGTAACGCCCATGTTTCCACCGTCAAACAACGGCAGACACGCAGCATCATTCCAAGGCCGTGTGAAAGGCTGATCCTTTCGGTACGAAGTCCTATGTGCAGTGTCAGCGACCTTCCGACTCCTCCAGGCACTCCAAGACCATACATCCCAACAGTACTCATAGCATCCATCACACTCTTCCCACAATGATCCGAAGCAAAATCCTCTGCCTCATAGCACAGCTCCTGTCGTGACTGCAGATCTCCAGGCCCGTTCTCCAGAGAATGCAACGCCTTCTACGTGAGCAACCTCGAGGCATCCATTCGCATCTTGATATCGATCAACAAGTCTGCAACACTCTCTACCTCTCGATGATAGGCACGCTCTCACCACGACTATCAGATTTGGCAAATGCATGAGCAACATCGAATGCGGCACGCACGATGCTTACAGAGAAAGTTCCGACCAGGGCGGCGGAGGCTGTGAAGGAAGCTTCTATAAGAGCTGCGGCTGCTTCTCCTACGGCTAGGACCTCGGCTGCTGGGTCGCGAAGATTCGTGAATTTGCTGTGTGGTCCTGAGTGAGCTGAGAAGCCCATCAACTCTGGTTCGTCGAGCATGGTGTAAGCGGAAGGCGCGTTCTGCGCGATGATGTCCGGGGTGACGAGCAGAATGATGACGGATGAGCGAAGGGTCGACGTCTTGGTTGTTGTTGGTGGTTTGGCCGTCAGTGATCTTGCGGCAGACGACGCATTGCAGGTCGGCGCCTTTGCCATTCCAGCCGGCACTGTTTGTTTTCCACAGCTGTAATAGGGTCAGCTTGATATTGAAGCACTACAGATCCAAGATCTACGGAGACTCGCCTTCTCATCAGTCAAAATTAATTCTTCACCCTCCTTCCTCGCCGTAGTCCGCAACCCCTTCCCACCCTTCTCCAGCCAAATCGCCGTACCACCAGGCTCAGAATGCACAACACTCGCCAGCGACTCTGCCTCACCACTTAAGAAAGGCTTGAGATACTCCTTCTGCAACCTCTCGTTACCACTCATGATCAATGGCGTCAAGCCCAATCCAGTCGCAGCTACAGTCAACGTCACGCACGTATCAGCGGGAAACACTTCTGACAACGTCACTGCAGCATCGACGAGAGATTCGTCTGTGCCACCTAAAGCTGTGGGGACGTGTCCTTTGATCAAGCCACCGGCTGTGGCCATGCGGTAGAATTGGCGGGTAGACTTGAAGGGCTCAGATTGGGAGGCGTGCTTGCTGTAGACGGTATTGGGGGTCTGGAGGACTTGATCCGCGAAGCCTGCTGTATCACCATTACAACAGTGAATGCCAATAAGGATAGGTCTTGGAGTCTCGATTCTGGGGCTGTCTAAGCTTTGTAATTAGGCGTCTTCTGCGCTACGCTCTGCAGTCTCCTTCACTGCAGCGTGTTCGGATCGGTGTTTGCAGAAGCCGCGTCACAAGTCTCTATGTTGTTTCCGACACTCTGGGCGCATGCAGAGAAACCGTCCTGATTGAAGTAATTGCCCACCTTATCTGGACTCGCCTGCATCAAGACTCCCGAAGTGACACCAGATCCATCAGCCGCAGGTCCGAGTGTGACATTGCCGTTGCAAAAGAACGGTAGGGCCGTGTCATTGGTGAAATAGTACGCATCTCGCTGACACATACCAGATGGAAGGATGACTGGCTGGTTGATCAACGATTTGAACGTCTTCTGGGTGTACCTGGAAGTGGTCGAGGTCTTGAAGGCGAAGTCCGCAGCCTCAACATAGACGCCAGGTCCAGAGACTGGGTTTGGAATTGTAGCCCACTTGGCCTGTGCAAACAGAACGTCTGCGCCCTCGGACTGATATGCAGCATCTTGAGGTGCGAACTGTCCGAGCCTCAGCTCATTCCCGCCGAACAAAGCGCTTGAGGCCACTGAAGGGACCAGGCCGTTTGGCAGAGGACCAGTGGGACCAGCAGTATAGCCATTCAAGCTTGCTTGAAGTGGGGCTGAACTTCCGTTCTGGCTCACGTATGTAGCGTAGATCTCGCCAACGAGCAGAGGGCCATCGATCTGGAGAACAGCCATGCGGATGTCGTCGCTGTAGCCGATGGTCACCATGACCGGATGTTGATCGGCGGGAAAGCCATTCGGGAACAGGGTTGTGTCGGAGGTCGGTACATCGAGCAGTGTCAAAGCTTGCAGAGGGTACTTTTCCTTGATGGCAGACAGGACTGCTGCTTTGGGTACTGGGACGATGAACCAGGCTGTGAGAGGTGAATGAGTATTCGTGAGAGCATGGTCCAGGATTCGACTTACTGTTGTTCGAGGTCAATGTGCGGACGTTTGGGTTGTACACAGAGACTGTGTTGCGGCATTGTGCATCAGTTCCAGTGATTGAGGCCAGCCAGACGGCCAGCCCAACAAGAACGTATGAGATGCTGATCATATGGGAAAGAATGCTTGCAGTGTCGGAAGATGCTCCAACTTCACAAGTCAATTGAGCGTCGCGCTACCTATATCTCTTCCATCTGCGAAATGCTGAGTTCAAGAATGGTTGCAGTGACGTTCCTATTGGCAGTCGAAACCAGCGTTCCTTGAAATCGTCGTTCACGCGACTCATTGAGCGATTGCCAAAAGGTACCACAGGTACCTCGATCCACAAGCTCCAGCTGATACAACAAGACCGGCATTACCCTGCGCGCATGTCAGCAGAATTTCGTTGAGCCTGCTCGACGCTACTAGACATCAACGTCGAAGGATGCTGACTGAGTGCAGACAAGGAAGCAGCAGGAGTCCTTCTTGTCTGCGGTATTACTCTGGCTCTCCAAAGACCGCAGTGCCGCACGATCAGCGTCATGGCAGGCATTCCGAGCATCCCGACCTTGCAGGGTGCGGCTCTCATTGTTGGGTGCCTGACCGACCGCCGACTCCTCGATATCCGGAATGTGCACCGATGTGGATCGAGATTCAATGCCAATGAGATTTGTGCAAGAAATTGGCGTGGACAGGGCTGAAGCATAATGTCGATGGGGATGCATGAAAAGAACGAGCGTTCCCGATCTGTACAGTCTCCCGCAGAGTTCTTACAACCCCTGTCTTCACGCCTTACCCTATGAGGCTATAGCATGTCCATCTCAGAAGGTGTTGCTCTAGCACAATGGGCCAACCTGTCAAGCAGTGGCATATCACGTATTTGCCAGTCTATGCATGAGCGCTGCGAATCAGTGATTGCCAACAATGGAGGCCACACTAGATGGTGATACGCCAAGAGGTGGATACGTCCTTCTGGATAAGGTATGGCGTAAAGACAGGGGTTGTACGAACTCTGCAGGAGACTGTAGAAGTGGAAGTGAAAACTTGGCCGCGGCTCAGACCAACCGGGGAGCAAGGGGGGCGAGCCCCGAGTCACCACACCTATATCAGATACCTGCAGCGTCGCTTGCATCACCAGTAGTCATTGGAAATGTGACGCCGTTCACCACAGTCGTATGGCAGAGCGCACGCGCGAATAAGCGTCCACTTCCACGAGGGGCTCTAGTCAGATCTGGACCAAGTGCGGAAGAGTAAGCAGGAGCACAACATTGCAGGACTGTTGTCGCCACTGTTCAACTAAAAGGTCCGCTGACATCTTAGGCATTGCACACATAAGCTAAGTAGTGCCACAACTGAAAGGCGCCGTGATTGTACCATCGGCATAGGCGTCCACAATCGCGCGGATGGTCACATATAGACCAGCGATGCAGATAAACAACCCTGCAATGATCGTCAAGACTGCCATGAGCGTCCCTGGCCATCTCCTTCGCCATCTGCCGGTACCGTCTCCATCGTGGTACGAATCGTACAGCCAAAACATTCCAGCGCTGTAGCTTCGTCAGCGGAAATTTGGGGGAATGTCATGCTACGGCAGACTCACATTCCGTAGGTGAACCACGCCGCGAACAGCGATGCCGTGATTCCAATCAAGTAGTTGAAGATCGGAACTCCGACCGCAAATACAAAAGCGATCCCGCTGAAAAGTGCGACTAAGAACACCCATACTCCCCATCCGAGGACAGTGTGGTCGTGAAGATGTCGAGAATTGCGGAAGCACCGAATGAAGATGATCTTACTGGCGGTGTGCACGTAGAGAGAACCCGCAATGAGAAGGTTTGGCAGGGCAATACCATAAGCCGCTTTCGCCCAGACACTCTCCAGAGACGAGAAGGATGGCGAGAGCACAGCCGACCCAAGGAAGCCGTATGTCACGCCGGCGAAGATGGCGTAGTATGTTGTAGCAACGCCTTGCAGGGTGTATGCGGCCTTGATACTGTGACATGAGTCGTCAGTTACCAGGATCATGTTACAAGACACCGCACATCACTTACGCATCTTGAGGTCGCTTCATCTCAGACATGAGCGCGAAGAACCTACAACACGTCAGTCCGAATCCACAAATACCTGCCCAAGAGCACTCACATGAAGTGACCGCAGTAGGCAAAGACCGGGTTGGTGATCGAGAAGAAAGCCGTATAGAAGTCGCTGGATCGTGCTGCAACCACCGACCGGCCAGCAACGGGATGAATGCCCGCGCCAACCATCCCAACGAGTCCAGCAACGATGATACTCAGCACACTGGCGAGAGAGACGAATCCCAGATTATCGAACGTCCTCGGCAAAGCGCACAGAAAGGTCGCAGCCGCAAATATGCCGGTGAACGACACATTGCAAAGCCCATTATTGCTCAAACTCGACAGCGCAATCTGCCCCGAAAGCATCTGCCCACCGGCAAGGAGAAACGCAAAAGCAATAGTCCCAAAGCTGAACACCTCCCTCCCAACCCACCCAAACATAATCTTGCCAGCATCACCCATATTATGCACCTCGGGATGTCTCAACTTAAACCGCACCAGCAAAACCGAAGTATACGCCGCAAAGACTCCCAAAAAAATAATCAAAACCAACCCCGGCACCATGCCAACCGTCGCCAAAGACGAAGGAAGCGATAACATTCCATTCGAGACGATCTCCGCAATCATCAAAACCGACACAATCTGCCACGACAGCGTCTTGTACTTGATATCGTGATGTTCCTCATGTCCGAAAACGTCGCGGCTCTCGTAATCGCCACCACCACCACCACGCGGAGAGTCTTGTCCACCAGCCTCATACAAATTGTATCCATAATCCTCAGTCTTCGCCATATCCGCAAGGGGATGCACGTCGCTTCTCGACGAGCCCAGCTTGTCTTTTATTTTCTTGTCGTTGTATGTAACGTCCGTCCGTCCGTCCGTCAAGACGCAAGGGGGAATTGGAAAAGGAAGTTCGAAAACAGAAGAGCGAAAGGCGTCTCAACAACGTGGGTTTCCCCATCTTATGAGAACGTGGCGTGGCTAGCTCGATTTAGGCAGGTGGCTTCAGGGCGACCAAGGCCGTGCCGATCGTTTTCGTAAGCCACGTGCAGCTGTGATCTCTCAGGTCTGTCTCATGGACCAAAAGTCTAATCCTTCGATATTGCTTCGCTTGTGGGAAAAGATAGGAAGCGCAAATTATCCATGACGGAACAGATCCTGAAGGCGCACGGGAGAGCGCCGAATAGTAGAAATTACTCAATTAATTCATTGACTGGTTTTTATTTCAGTCAAGTTTCCGCACATATTCTACGGGTCCTGAATATCGTTTGCGTGCCCAGACGAAATAGAACACGATGCCCCAAACTGCCACCACAGTGAACACGAGCGCTGACCAATTCATGGACATTACCGTCAAAGCTGGTAGCGGCGTTGGTGGGAAGAATGCCTGTCGTCCAATCAGTATTTGATAACCAGGAGCTCTCATGTAAGCTTCTGTCTGACTTACCATTACAAACACCACCGCCAAGAAGGCCATTGCCAACAGATTCACCAGCAGACCATATTTCCCAAGCTTGAACTGCGAGGGAAGCATCGGCTGATTGGACAGTCTGCGCCAGACGAAACAGCCGATGCACATGCCATAGGACACCATGAGTGTGCCGTTGGTCAGGGAGATTAAGCTGTTGAAGGCGACCGTACTTCCAATATTGATCAATGAAAGAAGGCATGCAATCGTTGTGGAACAGACGACAGCATTCAGAGGGACATCCAAGCGGGTACTGACCTATTTACAAGTCAGTACATAGTCGACTCGGTGTGAGAGAAACGAAATACGCACCCGTGATAACCAAGGTGCGAATGGGGTGCCTGCATCTCGTGCAAAGGCGAAGATCTGGCGCGATGCGGAGGCTTGGATTGAAATGGCACTTGCGCCGTCCATGAGGACAATGATCTGCAGGATGTCAGATCTTGTGCGGGACAACTGGCTAGTACTAGGTTGAACCTACAGCTGCCATTGCGTTGGTCGCAGGCAATGATTTGGTCGTGTTGTAGAATATTTGAATAAATGGGTAGTTTGTTTTCGTCGCGATTACTGCGCTGTGTCAGAGAGTCTACAATAGAGTCTCAAAGCAGTCCAACTCACCTGATTCAAGATCGCCAATGCAGTAGGCCACGGTGATGGCTGTCAGCCATCCAAGTGCACCGTTGAGGAAGGTCGCCCACATCATGGAGCGTGGTAAGGTATAGGCTGCGTCTTTCAATTCTTCCGACATGTGCACGGAGGCATCAGCGCCCAGTAAGGGTACTACACTGGCCTGCATACCAATCAAGGCCGAGAGTCCAGCACTGTGCCACCCTGGGTCTTGGAATGCTCTCCATGCAAAGTTGGACGTCGAGCGCTGCGAGAGAATCCAAAGAGGCGCCAATATGCAGAAGACTCCGTATACATGCACAACCAAGATGGTGCCTTCGACCAGATGTAATCTTGTAGCCAAAAGGATGTTAAACAAAGCACCGCAGACGAGGACTGCGATGACCAGTAAAGTTCCATGCCAGCGTTCGTAGACGTATGATGGATAGTTCAAGACCAGCAGTCCCTGGATAATGGTGCCGGCTTGAAATGCGATTGATGCTTGAAGAGCTTGCCAGCCGAGCACTCCTAGCCAGCCGACGAAGTAGCTCAGGATCTTCTGATACTTCCTCGGAGAGAACTCTGAGACCCAGTGGTATTGACCACCTGTGGTCGGCGCCATCGATCCCATCTCTGCCATAGAGGCGTACACTGCAGTGAACCCGATCCACGCCACCAGCCACGTCCAGATGAGTCCAGCAGTCCCGCCGTTCTGGAGTGCAATGCTCAGACTGCTCAGTTGTGATTCCCAGGAGCACATTAGGATTGCTGAGAAGCCGAACATGGTCACCAGCTTGAAATTCCGCTGCAGTACTTGCGTCTTCCCCATTCTCGCCATGTCCTGCTGGTCGTTGGCATTGCCGCCTCTGGTGAGCTCATAGGCCGCCTTGTCCCCGCGGTCACTGTGGACCGACTTGTCCTTGGAGTCCATGGGGGTCGTCGTGGTAGTCATGCTCCAGTGGTCCAGTGAAAATGCAGGATCATGTCTGGCGATTCCGCATGGGTACTCACAAGGTAGCCGGGCTTGCTGGTGATCTACGCCGATGGAGCATAACTACTTTTCAGGCGCGGCTCCGGAGGGCAATGCAGGATGGACGATTGCCGGCTTCCTTTGTCTAGCCTCCTATCACGTGCAGCTCAGCTGGGTGGGATGGACGCCCCAAGAAAGTGCCACGACCGAATGGTGGTGCGGCTAGGTGGCTTTGGGGCACGATCAGCAAGTGATGAAGCTTATTGCAGGTGGCGCGCGAGTGCGCCGTTGGTGGGCGTACTGTGAAGAACCATGGCCGAGGCAATGTTTCCTGTCGTTGGGATGACATCTTTGCAGCGACGTGAAATCTTGTAGGTATCGCGGTCATGTGTCGATGTTTGGAAGCGATGTAGCCCCAGGAAGTAGACAACGAGAGCAAGTGGCCAAGATCGGGCCAAGGATGTCACGGACCTTTGGGGAGGGCAACGTTAAAAGCCAGCGTCACTCCCTCTGCACTCTTTGAATCCTTCGCATTCTCCCGAACCTATCACTGTGATCTGACATCAGAAGCTTGCAGATTGGCGCGGTGACCATACATGTTGGTTATGGCGACCGCGCGAGCTTAACAGATGCGTGGTGGCGGGAACGTCGCATGCCGACCATGGCTCCGTACTCCTTGGCTATTGGGTCGACTTCTCGGTACGCGACCGTGCATGTCGCACTTGCTCCTCTCACAACAGAGCTCGCCGAGGAATGCTCTGCTCTGCTGGACACTGATATGAGCATGCCGGGATGGTAGCACGGCGCCGGAACACAGCGACATCATGACAAGGACCACAACGAAATGTCTATTTCCGATACCTTGAGCCCCGCGCTGGCCGTCATCAACGAAGACGACCAGCGAGGCGTTCTCTGGACTGTCGGAGTAATCTGTTTCGCCTTCATCTACCTCACATTTGCGCTCCGCATCTTTGTGCGGTGGAGGAGATTTCAGATCGATGACTATGCCATCCTGGTGGCCTGTGTACTGATTCTGGCGGAAGCCGCGGCATCATTTGCGGCGGTGGCGATGGGGTTGGGGACAAAGGCCTTGATGCTGCGAAGCGCAGACCAGATAAAGACTGTCTGGCAGGTGAGTGAAGACTTGTGAAGGTCCGCAAAGAGCACACAGCTGATGGATGTGCGCAGCTTTTCCTGGCCAGCGAAGCGTTCTATGTTCTCGCCACTTGGACTGCGAAAGGCGCCGTGCTGCTGACAGTTCGAGAGCTATTATCGAGAGACGCGAAGATGCGAATCGTCTTCCAGTTGACACTGGTTGCGGTGGCTGCGCTGGGTCTGGCTTCACTTCTCGCGGTCACCATACACTGTGGGAGTGAAAGTCTCACCCCGATCATGACTGGGCGCTGCAACCAGGTGCGTTGTGCAGATCTGTACTTCGGCAATCATTACTGATCTCGACGCAGGAACGTCGCTGGATAGCCGTCGCGGTTGCGGACTCGGTCACGGAGATCTGGGGGTTCTCGCTCTTCTGCTTTATCGTCTGGTCACTTCAGATGAGGTGGAAGTACAAGTGGACTTCAGCGGCTATTCTTGGCCTTCGGCTCTTGTACGTGGCGACTTGCTCATTCCTGAAACAAAGACTGACATGCATAGCTGCATCATATTTGCTGGTGTCCATGCCTACTACATCACCGTGTTCGAGAAAGACCCAGATCCGGCTGTCGGTGTCATTCAGCCACTGGCTTGGCAGCAGGTCGGTCTTACCTGGTCACTGCTGTCAGCAATGGTCGTCGCTTTGAGACCATTCCTAAGAGACTTCCACACTGGCTTTGGCATGGATTTGGCCACTAGACACGACAGTATATACGGACAGGGGAGCAACAAATACTCTGCGAAAGGCTACCGCCTCCAGGAACTATCTGGTCGTCGCCATACAGAGTCAAGATCTGCAAACAGAGATACCAGCAAGGAGCCTCAACCCGGCAGTACCAGCAATCAGTTCCGGGCGGATGATATTCAGTACTCTGCAGCAATCTACCATGGCGCTCGCAAACCCAGCGAAGGGAGTATGCGGTCTCACGAGCCTATCATCAGGCGAGAGGTCGAGTATACTGTAACATATGAGGATACATGAAAGCCATGGCATGCATCCCAGCATCTTCAAGCTCCTCCCCGGTCAATTCTTCTGCCCGACACGGTTCGAAAGATCCTCCATCCACATTCCTGGCGCTAGAAACGACCCACCTGTCACACAAGCAGCATGCAAGTGCGGGGTACGACTAGTTTTGGGCCATGTTGTATAAAGCTGAGCTGTAGCTGTGCCACCTAGCAGGGCCTCGACCGCCGACATCAACAGCAACCCGGTAAGGTCACCAGGACCAGAATATTGGTCAACCATGTCGTACAATATTCCGGATGAGAACACTCCCAAGCCTCCGGGCCAAATTCGACCATATCCTGAGCCAACCTCGACAGGCTCAGTGGAATTCACGGTACCCAAGACTGGAGAGAAAGGAACAACGATATACAGGATATGGGGAGAATTGTCACCATCCACAACACCATTGATCTGTCTTCATGGCGGACCCGGAATGCTGCACCGTAAATACTCACATGCAAAAGCCTTCTGCCCTCGATCCCCAAGTAACCTCACCTCTCAGACTACATCAAACCCATCTCCCTCATCGCAAGCGACTACAACATCCCCGTAATAATGTACGATCAACTCGGCTGCGGCGACAACACGCACCTTCCCCACCATAAACACGACACCACCTTCTTCACCTTCGCCCTTCACATCGCCGAACTCGAGAACCTCAAACAACACCTCGGAATCACAAATCACTACCTCTTGGGTCAATCCTGCGGCGGCATGGAAGCAGTCGAGTATGCCATCAACAACCGCTCAAAGGGCCTCAAAAAGCTCATCATCAGCAACTCTCCTGCCGCAATGCCGACGTGGAGTAAAGTCTGCAATGGTCTACGGGCGGAGCTTCCCAAGGATGTGCAGGACGCGTTGGACAAACATGAAAAAGACGGCACAACCGACTCCAAAGAATACGAAGACGCCACCCTCGCCTTCTACCGCCGCCACCTCTGCCGCGTCAACCCCTTCCCACCCGAAATCGAAGCCTCCCTCGCCGGGATCGCAGAAGACAACACCGTCTACGCAACCATGAACGGTCCTTCAGAATTCACAGTGGTAGGCACGGTGAAAGATTGGGATTATACCGATAAGTTGAAGACAATCGACAACGAGCTCGTGCCCGGTGGGGTCTTGCTGATCAATGGGAAATATGACGAGGCGCAGGATGAGGTGGTGTGGCCTTTCTTTAAACATATTGCCGCGAGGACGAAGTGGATTACATTCCCGCTGTCAAGTCATACGCCGTTTTTGGAGGAGACGGAGGCGTATGTGAAGGCTTTGGGGGAGTTTTTGGTGGCGGAGTAGATGGATTGCCGCAGGTCTTGAGGTGAATCAGCTGACAGAAGGGGAAAAGGATTTGATTTGCTGTGAGGGTGTGTCGATAGTGGAGTACTTCTGGTGCGGAGATGGTCAATGGATATATTTGAGAAGGCAGCAGTCTTATCACAGCGTTATCTCTACATGTTCATCTCCACCGCTGGTCATCGACCGTTGGGTCATCTGTAAACAGGCAAGGAATACGATCACCCAGCCCAACAAGGAGAGAGGTGTTGAACAGTCTAACAAGAACAGCCGCAAACATAGAGACCGTGGCCGCGACCTTGGCGGCCTCCGGCATTGACGCGTCTATAAGACTCGCAACGCGCGTGCTCGTACACATCGACATCGGGAACGGAAGTTGCCACGGGATAGCGATGACAGTACTTAGGACGGACTGAGCGGCCAGGGCGACTGGTTCCGCTCGAGAAGCAGCCAATGTCAATATCGCGAATGCGAATAACTCAGCGAGGACCATAATGAGGCCTGGAATGGCTAGTTTGATCATGGGCCACTAGTTTTGGAGAGCGGGGTGATCGAAGCCGGCCCAGCACTCGCGGCCGGTGATGAAGTAAACGTATCAAGATACGGAGCTAGGGAGTAGGGTATGAGTGATGGAGACTGCAATTGGGGCACCGATAAAGCCCCATTCGAGGTACTGGAGTAGAGTAATGTTAGAAAAGGTCGGAAGCCGTTGAAAAAGGACATCCATGCTTGGACCACATACACCATACATGTGGACAATCGAGATGGTTTGCAGAAGCATCTGAAGAGCCTTAGCGTCCAAAGTACGGTCCATTACCCGCTGCCACTGAATCAGCTTGAACCATATCAAGAGTACCCGAGCGGCGAGGGAGAATCCCTCAACAACACGATGTGCGAATCTTGTCATTTGTTGGTGAGTTTGTGTGCATGACGGCGATCATTCCTGTGACGGTGACAACACTGACCAGTAGTGATCGAGGCCGGGGTCGTTTCGCATTGCGTCGAGCCATCGATGTACGGATGTATCGCAATTCTTACGCCCCGGTACTGACGTATCATTGTCGGAAATGTCGGGTGTGCTGAGGCGAGCAAAAACGGAACCCATGCATGCAGTGCTCCTGGAATCACTGGCAGATAAACACCCAATCACATTCATGCTTGCTAAGACGTGATTGACACTGGAGTGCATGCGTCCAAGGTGAGTGTCGTTCGGGGTGCCACCGGTCGAGTCCACGGACAGATCATCTCCCCTCGCGCTTCGTTCCGGAAAGCCTTGGAGCCTCGTCCAAAAGCAGCCATCTACTCGGTTCGAAGAGAAGGTCTTGCTTCCGACGAGGCGGTCCAGCCGCATCGTGTCCGTCGTCGTCGTCAGTCTTGCAGCCGGGAAGAATCAGATTCGCGCCGCTGGTGTGGCGGACGGCTGTGGAAGTGCAGCGCAGGGCCGACAGTGGTGTCAGATGTCAGCCTGAGGTACGACGCATGCGCTAGGTGTAGTTGAGTCCCTGCAGCTGTGAGCGCCACGAAACGTGTAGGACCATCCCTACCGCACACGCGACATCAGTGTGTGCCTGCTTGCCTGCCGCGTTCGTGTCCGTTGTCGGTGTAGTGTGAAGGCGGTGATGGACTTGTTCTGGCATGCACGTACGATCAGTGACTCGGCGCCTTGCGGCTTCTTCGTCGGTGGGTGAGTGATGAGAGAAGAAAGAGGGCTGATGATGATGATTGGAGTGTGTTTCCCCGAACTGCGCATGGATGAAGTTTTGCCCAGGAGCTTTCCTCGACGACTTCTTTGAGACGAACACCCCGCTAATAAACATTTTTGCACGGGGCACACATTTCGCTCCATACGTTGCATCTTCACGGGACGCGTGCCAGTATTATCTGCCATATAACACAAGTATTGGCAGGGTTCCGCGAGCATCGCAGCATCAACGCGATCAACAACACCCCAGCTTGGCACGGAGCGACCGCAAGCCACGACGGCTGGCGAGCAACACTACACGACACTGGCGCGATGGAGGCTGCCGCTCTGAGGAGCCGCATCCAGGCGACCCTCGATGCCAACGCAGACATCCGCAAGCAGGCTGAGGCCGAGCTCAAGGCGGTAAGCAACACCTCCAACAAGATCCGAATCAGACCACCGCCAGTCGCGTCGGCATGCGCACCAGGGACACTACTGACATGAACGTGACTACAGGCGGAGGAGTCCTCAGGCTTCCTGAATGGCTTGCTAAGTATCCTTGAGCAAGAACAAGATGCGAGCGTGCGGCTGTCGAGTAGGTCACCCTCCCGCAAAAGACGGAATCGCGTAGACGTGGACATATGAGCTGGAGCTAACACGAATACAGCTGCTGTCTACTTCAAGAACCGCGTCAATAAAGGTTGGTCCAGGACCGATGACAGCCAGACCACCAGTCCCGCCATCTCCGACGAGGAAAAGGCCGCCGTTCGAGGCCGTCTCGTCCCCGTCATCGCGAGCGCAGCACCCAACATCCGACCTCAACTCATCGTCGCCCTTCAAAAGATCCTCCACTGCGACTTCCCCAAGCAATGGCCCGACTTCGTCTCCATCACACATCAACTCCTCTACTCACAAGAGATCCCCTCGATTTTCGCCGGACTGCAATGTCTGCTCGCCATCTGCAGGACTTATCGATTCAAGCTCGGAGACAGCAGGCAAGACTTTGACAAGATTGTGGAAATGACCTTCCCACAGTTGCTGAACATTGGCAATCAGCTGGTGAATGAGACGAGCTTGGAGACAGGAGAGATGCTGAGGACGGTATTGAAGGCCTACAAGCACGCCATCTACTTCGAGCTGCCCATGCAGTTGCGATCGCATCAAGCCATGGTGGACTGGTGCACACTGTTCTTGAAGGTCGTCGCGAAAGAGCCGCCGGAGAACTCGATGATGGAAGACCACGATGAGCGCGAGCTGAACCACTGGTGGAAGTGCAAGAAGTGGGCATACGTGAATCTCAACAGGTTGTTTGTGAGATATGGAAACCCGGCGAGCTTGCAAAAGGGCAACGGAGAGGACTACAGCGCAGTTGCTAAGAGCTTCATCACGACATTCGCTCCAGAGATCTTGAAAGGCTATCTGGCGCAGATTGAGCTGTGGGTCCAGAAGCAGGTATGGCTCAGCAAGCCTTGCTTGTCGTATACGCTGGGCTTCATGGACGAATGCGTCAAGCCAAAGGCCATGTGGGATCACCTGAAACCACACATGCCAGTGCTTATCGAGCATCTCCTGTTCCCGGTGCTGTGCCAGACAGACGAGGACCTGGAGCAGTTTGAGGAAGAGCCGGCCGAGTATCTCCACCGCAAGTTGAATTTTTACGAAGAGGTCTCAGCGCCTGATGTCGCGGCGACGAACTTCCTCGTCACTCTCACGAAGGCCAGGAGAAAGCAGACTTTCGAGGTCTTGACATTCATCAACAACATCGTCAATCGATATGAGGCGGCTGCAGACGACCAGAAAGACCCACGCGAGAAGGAAGGAGCTTTGCGGATGATAGGAACTCTTGCGAACGTGATTCTGGGCAAGAAGAGTCCTATCGCAGACCAAGTCGAGTACTTCTTCGTGAGGCATGTCTTCCCAGAGTTCCGCAGCCCACACGGTTTTCTTCGAGCGCGCGCCTGCGATACCCTGGAGAAGTTCGAGTCGCTTGACTTTAAGGATCCCAACAACCTTACCATCATCTACCGTAACATCCTCGAATCCATGGCCGACCCAGCTCTACCTGTGCGAGTCGAAGCCGCGCTTGCACTTCAGCCACTCATCAGACACGATCCTATCCGTCAGATGATGCAACAAAACATCCCACAGATCATGCAGCAACTCCTAAAGCTCGCCAATGAGGTCGATGTCGATGCTCTGGCCAATGTGATGGAGGACTTTGTTGAGGTATTCGCCGCGGAACTGACTCCGTTTGCTGTTGCGCTTAGCGAGCAGCTACGTGACACCTACGTCCGAATCGTGCGCGAATTGATCGAGCGCAACAGCTCGAAGGAGGGTGATGATGGCTATGGCGACTTCTTGGACGATAAGAGCATTACCGCTCTTGGAGTGCTACAGACCATTGGCACGCTCATCCTCACACTCGAAAGCACCCCAGATGTCTTGGCACATCTCGAGACTATCCTCATGCCGGTCATCACCATCACACTCGAGCACAAGCTGTACGACTTGTATAACGAAGTGTTCGAGATCATCGATAGTTGCACATTCGCCGCCAAGATCATCTCGCCGACCATGTGGCAAGCCTTCGAGCTCATCCACAGGACATTCAAGTCTGGCGCAGAGCTCTACCTCGAAGACATGCTGCCAGCTTTGGAGAACTTTGTCAACTACGGTTGGAAGACCCTGTTGGAGAATCGAGCCTATCTTGACGCGATTGTGGATATGGTCCGCACGATATTCAAGGACGAGAAGGTTGGCGGCGTGGACCGCATCTGCGGCTGCAAGCTTGCCGAGATCTTGATGCTGAACCTTAGAGACGGCATTGACAACTACGTTCCTGAGTTCATCTCGCTTGCGATGACTGTCCTCACGAATGACGAGCTCAAGGTCAAGTCGTATAGGATACACCTGATGGAGATGGTCATCAACGCGATCTACTATAACCCACGTCTGGCTCTTGGCGTGCTCGAAGCCAACAACTGGACGAACAAATTCTTCAGCTTGTGGTTCTCGAGCATCGACGGCTTCACGAGAGTTCACGATAAGAAACTCAGCATCGGTGCCATCGCCGCGCTACTGACACTCCGTACTGAGGAGGTGCCACAAAGCGTGCAGCAAGGCTGGCCTCGATTGCTACAAGGTATCGTTCGTCTGTTCCAGACGCTTCCTGCTGCTATGAAGAACAGAGAAGAAGCGCAGCGCGAGGAGGATTTTGGGCTGGGTGCCGACTATGATGACGACGAAGAGGTAGGTACAGTAATCGACAGGTTCAATACTTTACTGACATATTCACAGGAAGAAGATGAGTGGGAAGGCGAAGACTGGGAGGCCGAGGAGAACGAAGAAACGACCGACATCAAGGACGAAAGCACAGCGTACCTTGACTTTCTCAGCCAGCAAGCCAGCAAGTTCAACGCCGCGGTTGGTGAGGCCGAAGACGACGACGAGCTTGAAGAAGAGAGCTTATTGGAAACGCCACTCGACTCGATGGAGCCATACAACCTCTTCAAGGACACTCTTGCCACCATGTCCAACCAGCAGCCTCAGTTCTATCAGCAGCTGACTAACATGCTTGGACCGGAAGAGCAACAGGTCATCAAGGCCGCTCTTGAGCAAGCAGACAAGATCAAGCATCAACAAGCCACGGCCGCGACCCAAGGCGCTGCTGATCCCCAAGCGAATGGCAGCTGAACGCCCACCGTACGATGATGAAGATGAAAGCACGAAAACGATACCAACGCGGCGGAGATCTGCCACTGCACTCATCCCTACCGGCCCTTTGCATAAAACGATACCCCCTCAGCCGATGTGACTCACTTTTCGCAACGTCATGGAGTCGGAGAATGGCCTGTACCCACATGCCGCGGAGGATGCGAATTGGAAGTCATGATAGGACGCTACTGGAGGAATTAATCTCACTGGATTGATAGAGGCGGAGGAAAGTTCTCTGGTGGGCATGGAGGTAGGGGCGGCATGGAGGGAAGCATGGTCAGTTTAAAGAAGATACCTGTTGATGCGGGTAAGTAGTTGAGCGAATGAATCAATTCAAGTTGAGGTAGAAATGTGGAATTTCCGTGTTGAGGTGGTTCTACTTTGTGACTGCAAGAAGTTCTTAGCTGCGTATGTCTGTGCAGGTCATGGACAGAACATGCTGATGAGTCGTGTGCAGATCATCGCCACGGTATGGACAACTTCTTTTCAGTCTCCAGCCGATTGCAGTTGTGCTGGTACCTGCGGTCGATAATCTCCCTGGGGCTCATTTGGAGTTCCAGAACCATGACGATCGGTACTGAACTCTAGTCAGTAATGTACGTTGACGCTCTCAAGTCGAACACATCTTACTGCGCTCTCAATCGCCTCCTTCACATCCTTTTGAGCCTTGACGGTCTCAAGTCGAACACATCCTACTCCGCTCTCAATCGCCTCCTTCACATCCTTTTGAGCCTTAAGATTCTCCCTGTGCATTTCCATTCTCATCTCCTTGTTCTCCCGGTGATGTGTCTTCCTGGTCTGTTCAGATTTCTCGTGGAGCTCTCTCCGCAGATCATCGGTCTTCTGTGCCGCTGTGACGTGGAAGAGCTGCCAACCTAACGTGACGAGCTGGACTGCGGTGAAAAGCGGCTTAGCCCACGCACTCCTGGCTTTCCACTTGGGACTGGCTTGGAAGCGCCGAAACTTCTCGGCGAGGTCTTGGAAGAGGCGCCGGTGGTCCTCTAGCTTCTTCTTCGGCGAGACGTGCTTTGGCGTTTTCGACTCATGGGTCTGCTCGCTCGGCTCATGGTCGACCATCGTGCGATTCGCGTGCTGGAGATTTGTTGTTGTGGTTGAACTCACCTGCTGCCAAAACATGGGACATGTTGATGCCTTGCGCTCCGTTGAATTCTCGTGGTGGAAGGTGAGACGCTCGTTGGAGAGAAGGTCCTCTCCTGGAAAATTCGATTTTAGGGAAGTCGTGCTGAAGACCTGCTAAGCGCGCTCCAGGGCTTGCTTATTGGAGCTTTGTTTGCTCACGAGCTTGAGCCTTTCTTTCTTCGCGTCATCGAGGTTGGTCGGAAGCTGACTCTTCAGCGAATCTACTTCCTCGCGTAGACGGTCGATCTCGAAGCTTGTATGCAAGGTCCTTGTCGTTCCGCTCGGCGGCTCCCGTCTCGCTTTTTCCCACGCGACGGCTGTCACACGCCGAAAGCCAAGAAGTATCATCTCCGCGACTAAGCCATCTCTACCATACAGCTTTGCATGATGTCTGCGTAGCGTGAGAAAGCTATGATCGACGTCCACTATCATGAGCTGGATCGGCTTCGCTAATCCAGATCGAACTCTTCTTCTGCTGGCCAAAGCAAAGCCTTGCACCTTCCTCCCGACATGTTCTATACAAACAACTGTCCCAATGTCACAGCATGACCCTTATCGAACCCCCCTCTTGTGACAACCGTCCACGCTAATAACACTCGTCCTAGTGATCTCCAAAGATGCGGTACAGGTCATTGGGTTCGTACTTACCGCTCTCCTTCTTGCGACCGTCTTTTAGACTGCGGAGATCGCTCTCGGTTCCATCGTCATCGTCTGTGCTACGGAAGACCACCTGCTGTTCAACAGTCTTTACCGTCTCCTTTTGCTTGTTGAGTGCCACAATCTCCACGGCATGGTCATTAGTCCTGTACCTGAGAGAGGACATCTCAAACTCCAGCTGATCGATCCTTTTCTCCTGAGCAGCAATCTGCGCCTTAGACTCCATACACTCTGTCTCCAGCATGGCCACCTGACGCTGCAGGATCTTGACATCGTCTTGGTTTGGTGGTGGAAGTTTCTTAACCTTCTTCGCACCATCAATGGTGACAGGCTGTTTCACTTCGATCTTCATGAGTCGCTCTTGAAGCCGCTCGTTCTCGATCTGGAGATCGCGCAACTCCTTCGCCAACTGCTGCTGAACTGCGCTCTGCACTATGGCTTGAATGGTGGCACTGGAAACGGCTGGTTTGCTACCTCCCTCACTCTTGACGCGCTCTTGCTCTGCGAGCAGGCGTTCCTTCTTTGCACACTCTCGAGGACGCCTTCGATTTGGTCGCGCAACTGGAAGATCTCTGGAAGTTGGCGGTGGCGGTTTGCGTTTGACGACTTGGTGGCCTCGAAGAACTCGCCGTTGACGGTGGTCGTGAGCGCCTTATTGATTGTGTTAAGCAGACCTCCTGCCTTGGTGAGCTCGCCACCATAACCTTTGGATGCAGTGTTTTCATCCGCGTCCTTGGGTGGCAGTGCGCGTCCCGCCGACTGCTCATGTCGCTTGTCTGCCGCCATGTTTGCAGGACTGTGCTAGGTCCTGCTTTGGAGCGGTGGTTAAGTCGTCTATTGTCGAAGGGAAGTGATAGCGGCGTGTTTCGCTTCAGCCGTTTTGGTGAGGCACGTATCCTTGTCATATCTTCGGCGGTTGCCGTCGCGGCTTCCCGAAATGGAACGACTTTCACATGTCAGCGCCTGTGAGGCAAGAACGCGGAACCACAACATACCGATCTTGGTGCAGGGCATGATGCATGTGTCCAATCGAGAATGAGCTCGATCGTACCATGAGCCCAGATCTCGATATGCGAAGTGTCCTCAGCAGATGTCAGCCAAGGGTCTGTGTCCTTCCACGGAGGCAGAAATGCGGCCGGAGAATGCTGCAGCTGTTTCTGTACCACCATGAAGATATCTTTCGTGCACGGTCGGTGCTAATCATCCACGAGTCTTGAGATTCCCTGGCTTTCAAAACCGTTGGTGATAGCCCAAGAGCCATATCCATCGGCAAGCATACACATCAATTGCCCACCCATGTGTTCATCAAAAACGATCCTGCTCTCGTCAGTCGTCCTTGGTTCCATGGCAGCTTGGCCGGTCCAAGGTCCAGGACCCTTGTTGCTACTGAGCCAAGGACGATTGTTTTGCCTGTCCAACACCGCAGTAATGGACGACGACAGGAGGAATGCTTTCTTCTTTTGAATATGTTAGAGTCTTGCTCACCGTATATGTAATCCACCAGCGCCGCGCGTCATTCAACAATTAGACCATCAGATCAAAGGCCACTAGCCCAATCCTTCGGTCAAACCATCCCCGATACTCCGATCATACTCATCTCCTCGATATCGCAATGGCGTGTAGACATCATCCTCGGGACTATCCCTACTCGCCCTCGTCCCACCAGTATCGCCGCTGCCGCTCATAGAGGCAACCTCAGCTTTGTCGACGGCTCGGATCTTCTCGTTCGTCAGTCTCCTCCTCCCAAACCACCCCTTTTTCTTCACAGCAGTACTGAGACTATCACCATCTGCAAAGTCGATGGTTGCCATTGATGGAGCGATGGATTCTGAGTCGGCGTCAGCAGTGCTGTTGGCTTCTGTGGCTGCTGCTTCTTCGGGTGAAATTTCTACGAGCTCGGCGTCACGGATCCATCGTCGTCGACGAGTCCATTTGTTCCAGTCGTCAATCCGGCTGCCACCTTGCCATTTGTTATCGTAGTATGTCCAGCCGTCTTTGTCGCGGGAGGCTTTGCTGGTGGCATCTTCGGTCCAGGCTGGGTCGACTCGCCATTCGCTATCGGGCACCCAGCGCCACTTGGTAGTCTCAGAGTCGGTGTCGGGTAAGGGAAAGTCTTCCTTCTCGGGAACAGTGTTCTGATGCTCATCTGACCAGGCCTGTCGCTCGTTGGGCAGTAGGTTGGCTGTGTATCCCAGTAGTACCCATCTCCTTTGATTCTCATATAGAGCGAATGTGAAACGTACACCAGCACTGGTGCCCTTCCGCTTGAGAGCACTCACAAGAGCGGCCGGTGCTCGTGGAGGTAGAGGTGGTGGTGTTTTCTTATCCTTCACAGTCAAAGGTCTGCCATAGTCGAGTCCAGTGATGAAGGATGCTGCAGCTCGTGCAGCTTTGCTTCGCCACAGAATCGATCGAGAAGCTCGTGCCGGCATGCTGTGCCACGTCAAGCCGATGGTCCCCAAGACAAGGAGTATACGCTGCGTTGTGATGATGCGGAACGGTGGTAGCGTGAGGATGATCCATATTGGCGTTATAGCCAGCAGTCGTATGAACATGGGCGTCAACGCAGGGCGTGTAGTCGCAGATGTAGCGGTAGTCTGCGTGCTCAAGAACTCGGTCAGGCGTAGCAGAGGATCTAGCAGCACATCGCATCGATTTGTGAAGATCTGCAGTGTGTCCAGTATCTCGTCCAAGCTCTTTCTCTCTTCTGACTCTGAGACTGCTCGACTTCGCTTCCTCTTGTGCCCACTCCATGTCGTGCTCGAAAGTGGGCTGTATCTCCTCGAGTACATACCCACGATCAGCGCTGCCACCACTACTATCGGTCCTGCCCATCGCAGCAGATCATCCACGTATAGTATTGTGAACCAAAACACCGCGACCATCAGAAAGCTCTCCCAGGGATCTCTTGTCGTCCATGACAGCAAGCCCACCAAGTAGTTCAGAGGTACAATGAACGGATGCGAATATGCCAAAGCTCGCGTGACCTGCGGCGGGGTGGCAGCGAGCAGCGGCGACTTTTGATGATTCAATACCGTTGCCTTGTTCCGATTCCTCGTCGCAGTCTGTTGATTTGGCGAGAAAGCAGCTACCGTCGGTTTGGGGGCAGAGTTATCGCTGGCGCCATCGTACGCATGGCTGTTGGATGGCCGGTCGCTCATTGACGTGGTCCAGGGTGTGTCTGTAGCACAGCGTCGCTCCATCAGCACTCGCTCTATCACTTTCGTCCAAAACTTCTTGCATAGTCGCTTCCTCAAGCGCATCTTGTGTGGAGGCCATGGTATCGCCGTTGCACTTACCAAAAGCTGCCATATGCCATCCATCAAGTTTACCATCACTGAGGCTTCACCACAACCTACGTGACCTGGCCGACGCGGGGGAGGTGCTCACTTGACAAGACCGCAGCAAGCAAAGCAAAGCAAAGCACATGCCAGCGTGAGGATGTGTCGCACGATGTAGCATAATGAAGGTCATTCCCGATGCTGGAAGTGGCAGGATGACCCCATACTTTCACATGATGATGCAGCACGGAGCTGGAGGGGTCCCGCAGAAGACGAGAACGACGGCGGCTTGGATCTAGCACAACAGTACGATGTGAAGCCTGGCATCAGATATTGAGATGTTCAATCACTATAGAAGGCTACACTCTTAACTTCGAATGGGCTCATCGCAAAGATGACCACGTTCCGCTCGACATTACGAAGGTATTGGAGCAAACAGGTTCACGTTGATCCTGGCGTTGGTGCCTGAGCATCCATGACCTTGAATGCGCTGTTCATTACCTCGACTACCGTGTCCTTATGATGATATCCAAAGAGAATAATTGCGACGCTGAAGATGATGTGCTAGATGACGAGTTGTTGACTTCGATGGATGGTGCGATAGCTCGAAATGACATGTGTCCTGCAACGAATCTGGCGTGGGCAGACTTGTTGCCAGGTCAAAGGTGCAAATGTGGCGCGTGGTTGCAGCCACAGCTGCATAGCTACGTCACAATGTCGTTCACAGGCATGAGCTCCCCAAATGTTGCGCTCTCTTCAAGTTGAGCCAACAAATCTTCTTCATCAACCACATTCATCTTACTATCAACACCTGAAACCCACCACCGCAGCACACTTACTACATCACACGACCTGGGGACATCTCGACAGCATGAAGATCTCATTCGCCTCGTTGGCGCTCGCCTGCTTGGCAACTCAGGCTACCGCTGATTGGTTTGGCAAAGCAGGTACGTTTGTCTTTCACCATGTGAGCATCAGTGTCAGGAGATACGTCCAATGCCACAAGACCGCATCAATACATCGTACGCCAGAGGGCACGAATGCGTTGTGTAAATGAAGTCACTGGCACCGACTATCCTCTACACGGAAAGAACAATACTTGCAAATACCGCTATTTGACGCCAGACTGACTAACGTTGAGGCCGCACAGCATACGACAAGTGGCACGAGACGGAGCTCGAGAGATGGCTCAGCGACCACGACATCCCATATCCTGCCGCCTCTGACCGCAAGGACCTCCAAGACTTGGTCAAGAAGAATTGGGAGGACAACATCGTCAAGCCATACAATTCTTGGGATGTCAACCAGCTCCAGAACTACCTTGGCTCCAAGGGCCAGGAGGTGAAGAAAGGCACCGAGAAGAACAAGGACAGCCTCATCCAGCAAGTCCAGAGCTACTGGCATCAGACCGGCGACCAGGCCAACGACGCGTATTACAACGTCGAGAAGTGGATCTTTGACACGTAAGTCTGGCACAACAAGATAATGCACAATCATCACTAACTTATCTCAAGCTGGACCGAGTCGCAGCTCAAGGCATTCCTCGACAAGCACGACATCCCCAACCCCAATCCACGCACTCGCGACTCGCTTCTCTCCACCGCGCGCTCTAACTACCACAAGGTCTCTGAGAAGGCTGGCGAGACCGCCGCCTACCCAGGCAACTGGCTCTACGACTCCTGGTCGGATTCTGACCTCAAGGCCTGGCTCGACGAGCGTGGTGTGCCTGTCCCACAGCCAAGCTCCCGTGACAAGCTCATCGCCTCTCTTCGCCGCAACTCCAAGATCGCCTCCGACCGCGCTGCTGAGAACTATGCCTCTGCCTCCAAGAGTGCTTCTTCCGCTCAGCAGTCCTTGAGCGACCAGCTTCTCGAGAGCTGGAGCGACAGCGAGATCAAGGCCTGGTTCGACAAGAACGGCATTGCAGTCCCGCAGGGCAGCAAGCGCAACGAGCTTATTGCGCTCGCCCGCAAGCACTCGCAGCAGGCCATCCACGGCAACACTGCTTCATCCGCATCCAAGTCTGCCGCTTCTGCCTACGGCGCCGCCACCAGCAGCGCAGGTAACTATTACGCCCAGGCTACCGACGATGCATACTCCGGCTTCCGCCACTACTATGATCTTGTCGCCAACCAGCTCGGCTTCGCCTCCGCTGAGGCCTCCGCCAGCTTGAGCTCTGCTGCCTCTGTGGCATCTAAGAGTCTGAGCTCCGCTTCTTCCACAGGCAGTATCGAGGCCTCCAAGTCCTCCATCGAGGCCTCCAAGTCTGCTTCATCTGCCTCCGTCCAGGCGTCCAAGTCCGCCTCCTCCGCCTCTGTTGAGGCCAGCAAGAACGCTAAGAGCGGTGCTTCGCAGGCCAGCAAGAGTGCCCAGAGTGCCGCATCGGATGCTAAGGGCAAGGCTAAGAGCGCTACTGACCGGGCCAAGGCTGAGTTGTAGGCGCGTCGCGACATATACTCTGCAGAGAATGATGATAGAATGGACATGGCTGAGGACATGGCTCGTCCATGTACCTGCAGCACTCGAGACAGTAACATTACGAAAGAGCGTCGGCAGACACGAAATTGCCAGATGAGGTGCACGACAGGAAGAGGGTAACGACACAACAGTTCATGATTGTACTTCTACTAATACCCCAGAAAGCAAGCACCGGCCCACGTAGAGTAGTTGTTGATTGGTATGGATGAGGTAGCTTCTACGAATTCAAAAGTCCTATCAGTATTGCATGTTCCTGTTTCCCACTGATGTCGTGACAACGTGCTCGTTTTGGTAGGAATGTATCCATGATGTTTCAGGTAGGAACGGAATCAATAGGACATTCATCGTGAAAGTGTCTCGATGGCATGTTCGACTTTGTTTGAAATGGCTATCTGTACACATAACAACGCTTTACAAGTGGTATATCCGTTCCATTTTCTTCCTCTTACGCAGTCATGCGAAGATGCTGATGCCCATGACCTGTTCGCCTCATCTTACGCCGATCACGCCGTTTGCGCCTTGCCAGCTTCACAGGTTGTGGAATGATGATGTGTGCTACGTCCTTCTGTCATACTTGGCTTCTCTCAACCCGGAAACGGCTGGCTGAGCCTTTCTTCCATGAACTTCATGAGGACGGGTGGGACTGCCTCGTCTGTGGCGCGGATGGTGAGGCGGTACATCTGCATTGTCCGTTAGCATGTTCAATCCTACGTTTGGAGGAAGAGCAATGGTAAGACGTACTTTATTTTCATGATTGGGCTCCAACCTGAGGAGACAGCCAAACTTGCCAGTACCGGTATGCAGTACCGTAGCGCCGACAAAGTTCTTAGCGTTGGGATCCACACCATCCAGGATCCCCCATTTGAAGCCTTGGAGGTGCCTTCTGGTGTTCTCGGTGGAAATGTCCCAGGCCTTAAAGATCTTCTGTGCTTCTCGCGGAGCACCACCGATTTGCTTCCAGCGCTTGAAGAAGTCTTCGGAGTTCAGGACCGCGCCTTCATTGTACTTGTGGAGTGCGACAGGGAGTTGTAACGTTAGTGCTTGGAGTGAACCGGCCATGTATGAGACGCGGATCGTGGGAGGTTCCGCGAAGACGCCGTTGGGCACGAGCATGATGGTCTGGGAAGTTTGGTCGCCAGGGCGGACAGTTGTGTCTGGCAGGTTCTTCGTGTCGATTCGGAGCTTATCACCTGCACGGTTGTCAAGTGTTGTGGTGAAGGACTGTATGGGTGATGACGACTTGTTCATGAAGTAGAGGATTATCACACCGACTTCAGCACGGTACTCAGAGCGAAGGCCGATCTGTACCTGAACGTCGTCGTACAAAATACCTTCAGGTCGGACCAGCAGGCGGTTGTAGCCTGGCTCCCAGTCTGGCGACAGATGTGATGCGCTGGCGAGATTGGGTGCACCGCCAGTTGTGAGGTCGAGGCCTGCCAGCTCGTCGATGGGAGTCTTTGGCATACCGTTTGCGTGCGTACCATTTGCGCCATTAGTCGCTGGTCCACTAGCGAAGCCATTGGCATCGAGTGTGGCAGTGGCACCCGCTGAGAAGTTCCGTTTCAACGTGGCGCTTCTTTCCAACGCTGGCAAACCATCCTTCGCGGTGATCCCCCATGTCCGCTTGTCACCGACTGCGCTTTGCTTCTTGTTGAGCTTCGACAAGAGCGCGGATGCTCTCTCGGGAAATGGTGGCATCTCGTCACATATCGTCCTCAGCAATTCATCTGTTGGAGCTGTCGCTATTGCCAGATACTCGCAAGCGCGTTGCTGTAGCTCGGAGTCTAGCGAGTGGCTGTAGTTCTTGAAGGTTTGCAACAATTGCGGCCTGATCTCCGGGAAAAGGTTGACGAACTTGATGAACGCTGAAAGAATCATTGCTCTTGTGTTGGGAGGACTGGACCCAAACTTTGCCTGCAGAGCCATAAACTGCTCGATAGGACTGCAGCCTTTCGTGTCGGCAATCAAGTGTCCAAATTCACCCAGTATGTAGCTACCGATCTTGACCAGTGTTTCGTGGCAGTGCTCCGCTCTGCAATACTGCAGAATGTTCTGGGCGGCATAGACCTGAAGCTCGTCGTTGTTCGTCACAATCTGAATGATACGTTGCCAGACTTCATCACTGACGTGGTCTCCGGCCATGGCTATTAACCGCATCGATATGTCGACATACCACTTGACATCGGTGGCGTACTTTTCTGTCAAGATCGCGATCTTAAGCACCATCTCCTCGCGGATCGCATAGTCTGCGGATTGGAGGTACTTCAGCAGCTCATGGACAATCTTCTGTGAATTTGTCGAATCGCACATGCTGTACAGCAGATCAAGACCTTGTCGCCGTACTGTAATGTCGCGATCTCGGAGGGAACCAATGATGATATCTTGATGCTTCTTGATCGGCTCCATCGTCTCTGCTCGTACAGCTAGGTGTGTCATCGCTTCCAGACCCAGGTATCGTACATTCGTTTCTCTTGAGCCGATAAACTTGCCCAGCTTCGTCGATATTTGCACCATCAAGTCTCGCTCGGTATCGAGATGGATAATTAGATTGATGGCTTCGAAAAGAACAGCGTTCTGTGCATTGTTCTGCTGCACGTTCTTCGGCGACTCCATGGCATTATCAAGGATCACTTGTAAAGAGTCGCGCATGAGCTGTCGTATGTGGGAGTCCTCCGAAGGAGCAAAATATTGCATTAACCGTAGCAGCTTGACCTGCAGCCACGGACAAGGCACTTTGTAGTATACGTAGTCTCCAGAGTACTCCTGATCGACAACGACCTTCCGTAGCCTCTGTGCCGCCTTGACATAGCTGCCCTTGTACGAGTCCGGATCGTCCTGTGCCAGTGTCATAACGAGTGATGTGACTGAGAGTGCGACCCCCATGTCTGGATCATCCATGATGGCTATTATGCGCTCGCTCCATTCTGGCTGCACGATCGTGGGCATTTTCCGGTACAGCCTTAGCAATGTTAAAGCAGCCTTCTTCTTCACGAAAGGTTTCGAGGCTGGCGAGATCAACAGCCTGTGTACATCTGCGCATAGTGCCTCTCCCATCTCCTTACTGCCAACATTGGCGATCGCATGTAGTGCAAGACAGTTGTTGAGCTCATTGGGGTCTGCCAGGTCCTTGCGGATACTGTTAACGACCAGATGAAGTAGCTCGTGCTCTTCGTGCAGGAACAGGGTGACGGCCAGGTACCCGATCTGCTTCTCCGAGTACTTGTTCGCAGAAATCAGGTTGACGGCCTCGAGATGGCCGAAGTCGACGTTCCATCCCAGGATGTATATGTACAGCAGCTTGCAGACATACTTCTTCTTGTCGTAGCCAGTCAAGTTGCCTCCCTTGAACTTCTGCCTAATGTTCGCCAACTCCTTGTTGATACGCTTCTCCTCCAGTTCCCGCGCTCTTGCATTTCGGAGATCTGCTATGAAGGAGACCAGTCCACGCATAGTGTTCTCCTTGCTGCCGCCAGAGCTGATGCCCCTGTTGAAGATGGAGGATGCCGCAGCGGCGGCCATGGCGACGGTGCCTCCAGGGCTGCCACGTCAAGGTGATTCTGTCGCAAGGAGTGACAGTCAACGTGTTCGGTGTTGTTCAGTTGTGGGCTCGGTCAGGCTGGCCCCTCATAACAATGTCATCGAGCCTCTGTCCCTCTTGGTCGTCGCTAGCGTAGTATATATCCGTGCATCTAGTGCAGTGAGGTGTATATGGCAGGGCAGGTTGCGTGCTTCAAGGGTGTCTGGGACGGATTTCAACAATGATATGGATCCTGGGTTGTTTCACTTTCGTGCGTGTTGCAGCTTGCCGTCTCACGTCGAAGAAGCTGCTCCGCAAACAAAGTAATACTCGATGGATCCTCACTAAGTCTTAGTGGACACTCGGATTCAAAGTCCGCGGCAATCCGCAAGCCTTCCCTGCGAACACGATCGAAGGTTATCCATTCACTCACAATCCAGCGACATCTTCTGGCGCATCGACGCTCACTGCCTGGATCGTCTCATCTCACTCCCACAACATCGCACGTTCGCCACGACGGAGAGGCTGCACATCACCACCCTCGCCCATAGAGGCACTCTCACAAAATGTCCCAATACCTAGGCCAAACGCGCTTGGCCTACACCCGTACCTGGCACCACCTCTCGCTCTCGACCGACCCGCGCCCCCTAGGTCGCCTCGCCTCTGCCGTCGCCATAACCCTCATGGGAAAACACAAACCCACCTACGACCCATCCACCGACTGCGGCGACTACGTCGTCTGCACTTCCTGCTCGCAACTTCACACGACGGGAAAGAAACGATTCCAAAAGAAGTACTACTCTCACACGACGCGGCCGGGCAGTTTGAAGGAGATGACGATGGATAAGATGATGGATAAGTGGGGAGGTGGAGAGGTGTTGAGGAGGGCGGTCAGGGGCATGCTGCCGAAGAATCGGTTGAGGGATGACAGGATGGCGAGGCTGAAGTGTTTCGAGGGAGAGGCGCATCCATATGGGAAGAATGTGGTGAAGATCAAGGAGGCGAATGGGTTGGGTGGGAGTATTGGGGAATTGCCGGACATGAAGCAGGCGTGGAGGGGAAAGAAGCCAGGCAAGGAGCCTGTGGTGGAGAAGACGGCGTAGAACTGGGATGGCGAAGGCGACAAGGAACAGACGAACATTCAGGCCGTAAGCTTTGCCCACGACTTGCAATCAGCTCTGCGAAGGACCAGGTCGGAATATAGTCGATGTTCGCACACAGCCGAGCAGTCAGCACAAACCAGAGCTGACGCGACCCGGACACAGGCTGCATCACAAAGACCCCACCGCGTGGAGGGCAACTTGGTGCGTGAACAGATATTTTCTAAATGGGACGCAGCTTGAGCAATGGAAGGTGGCATCGATCGAAGGAGAGCAGGAGTAGATGCTGAATGGATCACTTTGTACAGCAAGGTGTTGGAGGAAATTCACAGAAGCATGGAGCATTGCTGGACCTTATCACTGGTGGGTATCTTGCTATGCTAGTAAGATCAACGTTCTATATCGTGAAACATGCTCGTGAGCCGCAAAAGGCTCGCTCCAGACACCAGATTCTAATACAATATCCAATGTCCTTGGAAATGAAGACATTACAATTTCGCAGCCGCAACCCCCCTCTCCACAGTACACTGAATCAAACCATTCGGATCACTCTGCGGTGCATAAACCTCCGCATCAGCGCCCGTATTTTTCACTCCATTGTACCAGCTCAGATCTGTGCCAAAAGTTAGCTTCAACTTCCCAAACTTCTCCTCATAGTGACGACTTACCAATCTCAAAATAATGCTTATTCGGTAAACTGTACTCCACCCTCTGCACCCCCTTGGCGACCTCTAGTATCTCCTCCGCCATCTTATACATCGTATTCTGCACACTCGGCGAATTCTCCTTCGCGAAAGTTTCAATCGTAATCCTCCTCGCGTCCTCGTGGGCTTTATCGAATGCTGCTTGTTCGCGCTTGACGTCCTCAAGGGTTGAGAAAGTCTTCCAGTGCCAGCCGGCTTCTACTTCTGTGCTGAGGATACGATCCCATGTTTCGGGGAGACGTGTGAATTCGTCGCGGTGAAAGGAGTGAAATTGGGATCCTGTGCTCTTCAACACGAGGAGGCCTGTGAGGCCGCTGCGGATTTGGATTCCGTTCGCGCGGCTGACGACAGCGGAGACGGTGCGCTTCTCTTCGCCGTCGCGGAGGAAGGAGTGGGGATGTGGTTGTCCGTCTACGACCATCCGCGTCCAGCGATGGACTTTGAGATCTACATGCGCGGTGTGGATGTGTGGGTATTGTTGCAGAAAGTGCGAGCCGAGACTCGCGGCGAAGAGTTCAGGTGGGTTGACGGGGTTGAGTTTGGCGTGAATGTAGACGGTTTGTTTTTGGGTGTCGGTTGCTACGATGTTGGCGTTGTCCGCGTGGGTCCAGCTTGCGGCGATGTCGCCTTCGAGGAGAGTGCAGACGGTCAGTTCTGTCACGTCTTGCTTGGCAGGGTCGGAGGCGTCGCGGTGGACCTTGTAGAGGCGGACGTTATCTTTGCCGTAGCGGGCGTAGGAGAGGGAGGCCATATTATTGATGGTGATGGCGATCGTGTGCTGTGATTGTGAGACAGTAGGAGCTTGATGTTCCAGGAACGAGGACGATTGTTGGTAAGAAAGCTGACACTGAAATTATACACCAAGGAATCTTACCCAGCCTTATAGCGTCGAGAAGAAGCAGTTTCTTATCGGACGTTGCAGACATGTGGATGCGGATGGCGCCGTAGAGGTGAAGCTCTGGCAAATGCTCGATCCATTTGGATGGTACGCCGATAGGCGGGCTCCGATGTCAGGCAATGCAATGCGTGAATGCTTCGATGTCGGAGGTCCACCCTTCACGTCTGCACGATGGGTGATGGATACGATACGCAAGGCCAATCAAGTGATACCTACTGGTCTCGTTGTAAGTCGTTGTTCTGCGAGGGAGCATGACGGTGGAGTCTGGCTATCGATTACAAATGGGCAGTCAACCGACTTCGCCTGCCTTCTCCTCGACACTCCCCTCGTCCTCCAACAATGCCTCGCGTTTCATCAAGGTTGAACATTCCGCAAGCCGTTCCCAGCGGCGGACTGCTCCCATGATGATTCCTACC
Source organism: Dothistroma pini CBS 116487 (assembly GCA_002116355.1). Lineage (NCBI taxonomy): Eukaryota > Fungi > Ascomycota > Dothideomycetes > Mycosphaerellales > Mycosphaerellaceae > Dothistroma > Dothistroma pini. The sequence goes on from MWSO01000076.1 coordinate 108,673, forward strand.
TTCGAGACGACATTTGCCGTCCCATTGAGTTGCGAAGACTGCATCAAGGATGTTTCTACATCGTTGTACAAGCTCAATGGTGAGCTGCAGCACCCACAGTCTGTTATTTCGCACGATTCTGACCTAACGCAGGCATTCGCAACGTCTCAGCAGACCTCAAGTCCCAACTCATCTCCATAACCGGCAACGCTGCGCCCTCAGCAATTGTCTCAGCAATCCAAGATACGGGCCGCGATGCTATCCTCCGAGGCTCAGGACGAGCCGAGTCTGCTGCCGTCTGTATCCTCGAGACCCACTCGACCAAAGTCCACGACCACGTTCGAGGCCTCATCCGCATGGTTCAAGTATCAGACTCCATGACAATCCTTGACATGACTCTCAAGGGCGTTTCACCCGGCACATACAACGTCACAGTCCGCGAGACAGGCGACATTTCAGACGGCGCTGCTTCAACAGGCGGGATTTGGGATGCAGTTGCGGCGAAGCAGGAGAGCAGGAGTAGCGTGAAGGGTATGTTTGGGACGATTGACGTGGGTAAAAGTGGACTGGGCTCCGTCTTCATTGACAAGCCAATCCAGATCTGGGAGCTGATCGGGAGGTCTATGGTGGTCTCGAGGAAGACGGAGCAGTTTGAGAAAGAGGACCCTGATACATTCGTGGGTGTTATTGCAAGGAGTGCGGGTGTGTGGGACAATGACAAGACGGTGTGCAGCTGTAGCGGGAAGACAGTGTGGGAGGAGAGGAAGGAGCAGACCGCTAAGGGTATGTTGTAGATGGTGACATTTGATGATAATGAGCAGATGTGCAGCGAAGGCCTCCCATGGTAGCCTATCTCATTACGCTCTCGCACTTTGCTTGATCTTCCTCCATGGGGCAGACGTAGTAGCCAGCACCAGGCCACCAGCAACCATAAATTTACCAGCAGTCGACGCTACCGCGGTCCATCTCTTGTGGACGACTGATCCAATTATTGCATACGTCGCACTGGAACCCGCCAAAGTACTCGAGCCGACAGCAGTGTTCAGCATACCGGTCGTTGAGGCCAGGTCTTCCGGGCCAAATCAGTCAGCGACCACGACTGGAAAGAGGGCAATGAGGCCGGATCCAAGTATACCGCCGAACACAACGAAGACCGTGAGCAGCGCTGTGGCAGTATCCTCTTCGCCTTGCGGTAGCGTCACTCCCGGGAGCCAGAAAATGAAGTGACTGGGACCACGCACCACAAAGCCCGAAGTCAGGGCATTGCTCTTTCCAATCGATCGGATAAGTAGTCGATGACCACTCTTCCGATGATCGAGATTCCGTTCATCATGTCCAGCAACCAGGAGGCATACGTCGGCCTATGCCTTGGGCTTGCGCCGAGGAAGGTATCAGAAAGTATTTCGGAAGGAATTCAGCCATGGTCACGGTGCAGGCTACAATGAGCCAGATGAATAAACCCAGCTCTTGAGACAAGAACAATTGCCAGAACGTTTTCGATACACTCGCGCCGAACATCGATCCCTTCACAAGTGCTGCGCCTAGAATTAGCGACGGTCAGTAGCCGAGCATCTCTGCGAAGCGACCTGTCACAGCGCCGAGAATTGTGAAGTGCAGACCTGAGGCTACGGATCCGATGGTTATCGGCTGCTTGGCGGGACTTCTGGGCAGAGTGTGGTTTGGGAACGAGATGAGAACACGCCGAGGGTGTTGGTGTAGCCTACGCCGATGTGCAGGATTGCTGCGGCGGCGCGTATGCTGATCCATCGTTTCAGCGCACTGGTATCGTCGACTGAGCCCCCGGTATGGAAAGAGCGGGTATCGACTTGAGGTCGGTCAGGATGGGATGCCATTGATGAGATATGGTTAAGGTCCACGTTCTCAACTCAAAACGCAAGGAATTTTCGAGCCTGACTCTACAGACTTGTGCACTCTGAAGACAGAGAGGCTTGGAGTTCACATGACTGGGTGAAGCGATCTCGCAGCGCCTACGCCCTTGCATTTCAACAACGAGACCTTGACTTGGAACATCTCGGCAATACGAGAACGCAGTTTGGGGCATTGATCTGCCAGCAGACTACGTGCCATACATGCTCGATTCATAGTCGCAGCAGACACTTCTTGAGGAGAAGAAGACGAGCAGCACTTTTCGGCGAACAGAAGGTATGATGTGGTTCCCGCACGGAACGTCCTTCCGTCAAGCGCTGCTGACATGAGCTGAACGCTCAAGCTTCGAATTCTTGCAGCGAACATGCTTAGCTGATCCCGAGGTCACACGCGAGAGTGCCACGATATGTTCTGACTGCATTAACAATCAAGCTCATCGGCGTCTTACATCTGATTCGCAACTACCAACAGCGGATGCCCCGTCGGAATGAGTCTTGATCGTCAGAAACCTGTTGTTGGCCAAAGCTGAGTGATCTAGGATGGGCATCGCCAAGTTGAAAACACATGGCCCAACATTGCTCCCTCGTCGCTCGTACAAGAGATCGGCCACCGTTGAGAACAACAACTCGGCGCATGCGATGCTGCAGACCCTATGTGTGCCGTACACCAACCACAAATCTACAACTCATCCGGCGAACAAGATACAACGAGCGGTAAATTGTTCCGCACGTACCGCTTTGGGACCGCTCCACTGATGAAGTCACACGCTCGTGGTGGTGCTAGCGTGGACTGATAGGTAATCGCCTTGCAACAACACCTCATAACGGCACTGTTGGGCTTAGGTCATATTCTTATATCTCAGGTTGGTCCCCGTGACTGAGGATAGATGTTCAGCTGCTCCAGCTGCGGTCACTATACATATCGCTCCTGGACTGTGACATCCATGCCCCATACGGTCTTCACGACACAATGGCACCGTGGAACAGCGCTCCGCAGGTTGCTGTGCAGATAACGTTTGATGCTGAAGACAGGTCGAAATCGACGCTACATGCGCCTACGTATGTGGGTGATGAGTATATTACTGGCGCCGCGACTTTCAGCTTGCGCAAGAGCTACAAGAGCATTCGATACACAATTGCTACCAAGGGTACACATGCTTGTATACTTGACTTGTGGCTAGATGATGCGCTAACATCAAATCAAGGTATTGTTCAGACCAAGACGACTGCGCTTCCTGCAGGTGGACTGCAAAGCACATCGAGTATCGAGACACAGACGGTACGTGAATGATGATCGTGTTTTTTTTTTCAAGCTATGACTCACCGTCAGCAGTTCCTCTCCGCCACGCTGTTCGAACGATCCAGACCTGCAGTGTTGCACGATAACAAAAGGCATATAGCCAGGGTGCCCTTCAAATTCAATCTGACAAACGACCACGACAGTTCGTCCGACTCTATCTGATCGTCAGACCACCCCTCCCAACAGTTCTTACCATCGATTGATTCGAAAACCGCCGGCCGGCATTGGTCAAACACCTTCAAGACTGGACCCAATGCTCAGTACAGTGTCATATACACCATCACTGCGACTGCGGTGTCCGATAGGAAGCGAGTGCTCTCAGCGTCACGACAGTTCTCCCATCTCCCCAGCACCGTAGAATCGGACCCAGTGGCTTTAGAGGACTTCCCAGAAAAGTATGTTGTTCGCACCACGAAGGCTATCAAGGACTCTGCCGCATCGGCATCTCGCATTGGTATGTTCAACCAAGGGCCTCATGCCGTATTTTAACATCAGAACATCAATGGCGGCGAGAATGATATCAACCTTTTCCTCATGTTGTTCCGGGCTGGCATAACCAGCTTCGGGAAGGATTCATCACCCAGACAGGCAAGAATCAAAGCAGAGTTACGCACGACTACTATCGTCATGCCCCGTCCCGATACTCCGACAGCACCATCGTTGCCAGGCGCTCTCAAGACACGAGCAGTCATCAAGCAGGAGAAGAGCAATACCCAGGAGTACACAGTATCGCTGGACCAGTGGCTCTGTCCGGACTCTGAACGTGAAGGTATGTAAACAACAGCATATGATCTCGATGACATACTAACCTCTCAAACAGAAGATCAAAGCACGACAACGACGAGTGAAGAAGTCCTGACCAATGCACTGTCTGTACATTTCAAGGTTGCTAGAGCCCGAGTTGTTCCACCGGCGTTCTTCTCGCGACTTCTGTCGAGACGCTTAGCTATCGATCTGGCTTTGACCTTTGATGACGACAATAGCACACTCGTGAAGCTGAGACTGCCGATACAGATTTGGTATTAGACTTGAAGACACACGACATAATGATGATGTGCTGCTGTTGAAGACTGCCGTCCACGAGCTCACTCAAAGGAGAAGTCAGTCACCTACGAGAGCTTCTTGGACGCCGCCGGAGACCAGTTGAACCGTGTTGGGCATTTCCGCTGCCATAGAATTCAAAACGCCAGGCACTGATGCCATCCTTGTGGCATACTCGCTGCACGAGCGGAGCAATGCTGGCAAAGCTTGTCGCTGGCTCCCTTCACCGACCGTACGAGCTGGTCAATGCGCAAGGTCAATCTGGCGGATCGGACGTCAAATAGCAAGTTCGACTTGCCTTCCCCAATTTCGACTGGGTATTCCCTGGTGGCACGAGGGAAGAAAGGAAGTCCAGCGGTGTTTTTGAACGCACACGAAGCAAAAATGCAATACGGTGTTGTTTCAAGATGACAACCTTTTGGGCAAGTGCCCAGCTGACGACTAATGTTTCAGCCTATGTCAGCGATGATCTGCAGTGAGTGGAGGGCCACGCGGCAGCTTTGACAGCTCGTAAAAGAGTCCCAACGAGATCTTGTCTGGACCGTTAACCAGTATCAAGAACGTTCTAAAGCGCAAATCGTCTCTCGGCAGTACCCGGATCCTAGTGCCAATGCGAGCTTTCCCCAGAGGCATCTCTCCAGGCCTTCCATGCAAATCACACCGGCCCTGCAGAAGCCGAGATTGTCAATACAGCTTTCTTTCACGTTTGTATTGCCGCGTCAAAAAAGGGCCGCGCCGTCGACTTGGAGTTGCAGCAATTTCACGTGCAGAGAGAATGGAGGTACGCTGCTTGCATATGCAGGACCATCGAACTTACCGCCAAGCAAAATGACGGTCGTATGCTGAACGAGAGCACCATCGATGCCAGACTTGCACTTTACCGTCATTACCCCGAGACCGGACTCTCCGGAGCGTCAACATACACCCCCTTTTCCTCTACTCAAGGAAAACCAACATCTGAGCAGAGCCGCATAACGCTAGCAGACCGCGGATTGGACGACTAGTAGCTGGTTCGAAAACACCCTGATCAAGCTCAGAGTCAAATGCCAATAACCTACACCGCCTTGTGCCCTGCTCGGGGGAAACCGACATCTGAGCAGAGCCGCATAACGCTAGCAGACTGCGAATTGGACCACTAGCTGGTTCGGAATCACCCTGATCAAGCTCGGAGTCCAATGTCAATAACCTATGTGCGGATGCTGGTTTCCTCCGAGCAGGGGAGAAGGCGGTCTAGCACCAGACCGCTACACCTCAAGGCGTGGCACGACTGCTACGACTAGAAATAGGCTCAGAATCGCAGAATGGCGCTAGACTACACCCGTGTACTGGTACTGGTATAAATGTGACAGCAGCGAGGCCCTGCTACTTGCATGCTCTGCTACTTCCGTGACCACCATCTTCCAAACTCTCCTTAGATTACATCCATTCCATCTTACCTATATATTCCTTTGTACCCTCGCCTTCTCTTCTTCCCGACCACGAAGAACGAAACCCCAAATTCCACCATGCAGTATATTCTTTTCGCTGCTGCTCTTATGAGCGCCGCCGTAAATGGCTTCGTTCTCCCACGTACTGATGACCCGGATTGTATCATCAATCACCACGAGCAGCATCAGAGCCCAACTAACAACTTGCGCCTTAGGCGAGACCACGAGCACCGCAGTCTGTGGCTCAACCAGCTTCACCAACTACACCGTCACTGACGCCGACACCCTCACCACCATCGCCAAGAAGTTCAATTCCGGCATCTGCGACATCGCCTCAGTCAACGACATCACCAAACCCAACTTCATCGCAACCGGCGCCGTCCTCTCAATCCCAACCAACTGCATCACCCCCGACAACACATCCTGCCTCCCACCACCAACCGAGATCACCGAGACCTGCGTTGCAGGTCTTCCAGGCACTTACACCGTCGTCAGCGGCGACACTCTCTCCGCCATCTCCAAAGACTTCAACATCACGCTCGCCGCCCTCGAAGGTGCCAACACGCAGATCGCCGACCCAGATGTCATTAGTGTTGGCGAGCTCATCAACATCCCAATCTGCCCCAACTCTCAGTGCGAGTCTGTTGGAACTTACTCTATTTTGCCTGAAGATGTTTTTATTGATTTGGCCACGACGTACCACACGACTATTGGACAGATCAAGGCTCTTAACAACAATGTTGCCCCAACCAAGCTTGTAACTGGTCAGCAGATTGTTCTGCCACGAAACTGCAAGAATGCCACTACTACTGAGGCGTGAATTGATCATTGCAATGCAGAAAGGTTAATTGCCGTGGAGAGAAGTTTTGTACTTAATTCAGAGCAATGAGTGAATCTGCATGTATACATTTAGCTATTCGGCAGCTCAACATCCAGGAAATCGCTTTCAGTGCGTTCGCGTCCGGTGAAGCTCATGCTGGCATTTCTATCGAAGAACAATGCGGCGCTCTATGTTCATCGACTTGTTAACGCATGGAGCCGTGTTGCATCGTACAGAACTAGTTGCGATGTCAAACTTCGATGATGCATCCTGTGAAGGAGTAACAAAATTGATGAACAAGATGTTTCCCGCGCGATGTGACGGAAGAGGTCTGCGGCACGCGATGGTCAGTGCCCCAAAACAATGGATCCTCCCAAATTCATGCCGACCTCACTTTCCTTCCTACATCACACAACATGCTGCAGAAGATGCCCTGCCTGACCAGCAGGTATGCTCGCAAAGTCACGCGTTCTCCGTCATTATGGCCTCTGGACCACCAGCTGACTGAGGGCATGCTTGCGGCTGTGCGGCACATCGCTCGTGTAACTTAAACGAATGCTGACAACTGCCGAACGGTGGTCAAAGAGATACAGTCAAGTCGCCAACTTTCTCTTCTCTATTATATCAGAATCATGGCTGGCGAGAAGAACACATTCCGCGTCGCCATTGTCGGCGGCGGCTTAGGTGGCCTCTTCTGCGCCCTCGCTCTTCGCCACCATGGCGATTCAGCATCCATTGACCTAGCCATCGACGTATACGAGCAGGCATCACAGTACAAAGAAATCGGCGCCGGCATTGGTGTTGGTATCAATGCTGCTAAGCTTTTTCATAAGCTTGATCTTGGAGAGAGGCTCAATGCCATTTCTGGCCAAAGAGGAAAACTATGGCTGAGATTCCGGCGCTTCGATAACAGCGAAGAGATTTTCTCCGTGAAAGTTGATGAGGAGCTCAAGACAATACGACAGGCCTCTTGTGCGCGGACTGATCTTTTGGAGCTGATGCGAGTGGCGGTCGAGGCGAGGAAGGCGGCAACACTGCATACTAATAAGAAGACAACACATGTTGAGGTAGGTCATCGCGGGCTCGAAGGCGTTGCAATACTGAAGCATGCGCAGGACCTTGGCGATACAGTGCGTCTGCACTTCACCGACGACACAACACATGAAGCTGATCTTGTCATTGCCTGTGATGGCATTCACTCTGCTATTCGGCATCAATTCGTCCAAGATGACCCCCAGTTCTCCGGCTGGATCGCTTACCGCGGTATTGTGCCACTACCATCTTTGGATCCTTGGCCGTTCCCTGAGTATAACATTCTCTGGGTGGCCAAGCACAAGCACTTCCTGATCTACCCTATCAGCGCAAACAAGGAGCTCAACATTGTGGCTTTTGTGACCAAGTCTGAGGACCAGGCTGCTGGCGTGAAGGAGAGCTGGACGAGCACGTGCGATAGACGAGAGCTGGAAGATGACTTTGCCGAGTTCGAGGGCGAGGTACAGAAGATTATCGAGTTGTTGCCGCAAGAGTCTTCAAAATGGCGTATCAACGATCGACCGGCTCTTAGTCAGTGGCACTACATGGATGGCAAGGTCATCTTGCTTGGCGATGCAGCTCATGCGACTACGCCTCATCTTGGAGCCGGCGCTGGTCAATCCTTCGAAGATGGCTGGGTTCTTGGGCGAGCACTAAACGAATACCTCACAAGCTCGCCGCGGCCGCACTTCAAATCTCCGTCGACCATGGCAGACCTATACCAGCAAGTTCGACTACCGAGAGCCCAAATGGTGCAGGCTACCTCACGCATGGCCGGAAACTCATATGAGCTGCAGACCGATCAATTCAAGGCTCTCAGCTACGACGAGTGCTTACCCTTGCTGGCTGAGCAAACCGAGAAGAGGATGCGAACAGTGTGGGAAGAAGAGCTAGACTCTGTGTACGAGACCGCTCGTGATAGCAGCGCATAGACTTGCGCCCAGTCTTGACCTCCATAAGAGGAACGTCCACTTTCGTAACACGGATTACACTGCATGTTCGACACAGTCTAGCCAAAAAGAGTCTCGGTCTTCGGTCAGCAGCTTGGACCCTGCAGCCACGTGCGGAAGCGAGGTAGCGGCTTTGTATATTGTTCCTTTGCCGACTTCTATCTTTCTTCCGTCCCCACGCAATTCTCATACAAGCATCATGGAATATCAACAGCGGTCACTCCTACTTACCTGACCGCACCAGCGCCATGGACTCTCAAAGGCGACATGTTCTGGCTAATCCTCACACTCAAGACTCCATTACCGGTTGGAACATACGACCCATTAACAACCGGCGGACTGGATATGCAATCGAATGACTTTCGAGGAGGCATAGGTATGATCCAGATTTTTCGCTACGACGACAGTCCTGTGGGCCCCATACGATGAGCTCATGATTCTGCCGGGCAACTTCACCGTGCCTGCAGGATACGCGAAGATGAAGAGGAAATTGAGGATTGCGAGAACCTACGTTGATTCCGGGGCGAGTTGTGATAATGGTGCGTAATCTCGTCGCGCGTGACGATAGGGCTGGCGTTGATTATTGTCCAGGTCACCGGAACTGGAACATCGCGAAACACCTGGCCCGTTTTGAATGGTCGACGTCGAAGTCTGGAGAGCGGAGCGTTGCGGTCTTCCCACCTGATACGGCGGATGGTAGTAGCAAGACTCCGTTCTTCTCAGCAACTCTGACGCCTGTGAGTTGGCTTCCGGCGTTTCCAAAGTCGACCAGGTACTTGCCGTTGGATACTACTCTGGTGCAGCCACCGGTACCTACCTACGAAGAGGATTACCTACCTGGCACCGACTCATGGAAGACATCACGTCTTGCGGCGTCCACGATGCGAGCAAAGCTCGTGTGGGTGAAGCTGAACACAGTCGAACCCAAGGACAAACACTGGCCGCAAGTACAGCCCCGGTCCCTCGGGGTCTTCCTTGAAAAGGGAGAGCTCATAATTGGAAAGCCCGATGAATTCCATGTCTACCAATATGACCGTAATGGAATGCTATGCGTCACGCCTGCTCGCTGTCCTGTCGTCCATGCTTGCTCGCTTCCTGCCTCTGTATGGCAAACTCCGTCCCGACGCCTTGCGCTTCAAAAGTCAAATGCAAACAGTCTCACCTACTAGATGAGGTGGTTCATGTGTCCCGGCACTCTCAACCTGCATTTCTCACAATCCGCTCGGAACCCCATGCTGAAGCCCTTTCTGCCGGGTGGCTGGCTGGGTCCCGCACGCACTGGAGAGTTCCCGCTGCTCAGCGCGCCGCTCCGCTGTCGTTGCTTCCTAACAATGATGGTCTCGGGACCGCTGTCCACGGGCTCGCTTTCGACTGCCGACTCGTAGGTGTCGAGGTCAGTATTCCTGCTGAGCGGACGGACGGGATGTACGTTAATGGTAGGCACATTGTCGCTTTCCTGCATGTCGACGTCGCTAACTGTCAACATGCTAAGTTGTGAGCCTGCGGCTTCGGCGGCTGAAGGTGGAGTGGGTACTTCGTCTTCGTCGATGGGCGATGGGATGTCTAAATGGTCCGAGCTGAATTCTTGAGGGTGCCGTTGGCGGACATGTTGGCGTGGTCCAGTCCGAAGGGATGAGTCGCCTGGTCTGATGGACACGATGGGCGTCGGGACTCGGTTTGTTTGTAATCGCTGTGCCCACGGATTCGAGTTCGAGGGCCGCTGGCGGCTCATGATGAAGCTGTCTTCAGGTGATTGCGAGAAGGTGTCACCGTTCATCTCATCGTCGGATGACATGGATATGTCTTGTAGGCTGCCTGGCTCGGAAATCATGGATGAAGAGCCGTCATCTTCGCTGTCGTACTTGGGCTGCTCTCTGGTGAAGGAAGCCGGTGTACTGAGAACAGAGTCATGATGGCCGTGATGACTGTCTTGCCCAGTGGTGGGGCGTGATCGCTGCGACGTTGTTAGTATTATATCTTGTCCGCGGTCTGGTGAGTCTACACATACCTTGTCGAGATGGCCATCCTCATTACTCAGTCCATAGTCTTCGTCACGAGTGCGTTTCCTGTTTCCGAGCACTGAAGCCATGATGTGTGGTGGGAAGCTTAGTGGTGTCGCGCTGACCGAGGCAGAGCTATTTTGTGGACATCATGATGGACAAAGCACGGGTCTCGAACTGTCCAGCAGATGAGATGTTATGGGTAAGCTTCGAGATGCATTCACCTGCACGTTCAGTGAAGTTAGCAGTGAATGATGTGGACAACAAATGTGTGTTGCAGACAAGGACCCCTCCTCCGGGAGGCGCAGGGATCTTGGTTTGAACCCACTTTCGCAACGTTCGGCAGGAGCAGCAGGGGTTTTTGTAGCCGAGGAGGTGTGGCACAACTTCACCTTCTTTCCATCAACACGAGGACGAAATACATCGATCCTTACGTGGTCATCACAGGCAGGAAAGCAGCTATGCAGTCCTTCTGCCGCCATCTCGATGTTGTCAAGTGCACGTACGATTCGAGAATTGCCTCCGTCCAAGCTTCATGGAACAACCAACTTCGGATCTCCTGGACAACAACGCTCAAACCAAGGAATCATGTTTCGAACGCGCGGAACCGTCAACAATGGAGGACCATATCGTGATGCCTTTCGTCTTGTCTGTAGACTATCTCCTAGCATTATCACTCCGACGAAACTCCATTTCAAAAAAGTGGGCAATCACGGCTGGATCAGCAAAGACTTCAACTTTCAACTCACAACGGCCGCGATGTCAATTTTTCGTCCTGCTGGCAACGACATGTAGGTGACTGTCCACTTTCTACCTCTCTGAAGTACATCGTTGAAAGAACGACATCTGGCCTCCGAGGTTCTCATTGCGGATGTGACCAAAGGCAACGACGAGGAACTTCAGCAACGACTAGCGGTGTGGAATGAAATCCGCCTTCCCAGAGATGTAGTGACGCAAGTTGTGAGCAAGACATTGGGAAGGCCAGAGATGGGTCCGGTCTTACCCGATGAGTTGAGGTGAGGTGGTGCTATTGTGGGGTGCCACCTAACGTTAAGTTGTCGGGTTGGACGAGAGAGACGAAGGATTTTTGCTCGTATGATGTGGTTGAGGAGACGAGGAAAGCATTGGAGTGGGCAAAGAGAACGGACTACGAAGGGAGCCCGATGGTGGCATTGCAGAGGGAGGGACGGAGTCATGAGGCACTTTGGGAGGTAGTGGTCCATGCTATCATAAAGTCTTGGTTGTGGACTGTTATGGAGGCAGTCCAAACCCTTAGTAGACAAACAGCCTATCTGGACATGCATGATACTTGGTCCCAATAGCGTATATGCTTGGGTTTTCACGCGGATGTTGTCGCCTTGAATGACCGGCAGCCTCATCAGCCGCTCGGAATGGAGCGACACTTTGTTGAGATCAGCGCGCTGAGCAGCGTGGCTTCACCCTCGACGTTCGTCAAAAGACCTCCTATCACTGCACGCCTTCGAACTCCGAATCTCAATGCGCTCATATCTCACTCGCTTCATCTACCTCTCCTATGCCTCCTTCCTCCTTGGCCTTGGTGACGCGGAACTATATTGAGAGGGTTGCGACGTTGTGTGATCGGGATTGGCGGACCAAAGTTGTAGACGTTCCGCGCTCGCTCTTCCGCGCTCGCTCGTTCCTGGCGGTTGGGAAGTGGGAGTAGTGGCTCTGGCGGTGGTGCGAGTGCGAAGGAGCGCTGACCATCCAGCCGAGCCTGCATCTCTGGGGAAGCGACCCTGTCGCATCGGCCGAAGAAGTCGTCTATAGATTCCCTGGCGAATCGTGCTAAGAGATCTTCGTAGCGTGGTCGCTCTGTCGCTTGAGGTGGCACAGCAGCTGTTGGGGCGTTCCTGCTTCCAAACAGGGTCTCTCGAGCAAGCTGTATAGCGGGACTCGCCCAGCCTGGTCGCTCTCGTGGTGGAGATGTTGCCTGCGACCTGTCGCATGGCAACGGCGGACGTGGTGAAGCTGGGCGGACTCGGCGTGGTGGGTCTGAAGGAGCTCCAATCTGACGTGCGAGTCCCAGGGAGGCCATGAGGATTTCCTCCGCATCTAGCTCATCCTCGATCATCACCATCTCGCCATTTTCATCCTCAATCTCGAAGCCCTCACTTAAGTCGCGCATCATCTGCTCGTACTGTACCTCAGCCAGCTCGCGCGGATCCGGACGATACTGCTGAGAGCGGCATGAAGGGCAGGTTGTTGATGAGCTGAGCCAGTGCTTCAGGCAATCCTCGCAGAAGCCATGGTTGCAGGTGGTCTTGACCGGTGATGTGATTTCCTGTCGTTGGTCAGCATATGTCGTCAATAGTCTTTCTGCGTGTAGTGGTGTACCTCATAGCAAACGGGGCACTCGCCTGCCACAGCATCAGCGGCGCTGTTGGGGACGCTTCCTGTCAGTCGCGCGAAGTATTGTCCTCGAGTTGGCAGCGCCATGACTGTGGATGTTGGAGGTGGTCGTGATGTTCAAATTCGCGTTTGAAAGGCGAGTAGGAGTGTGAAGTGCTTTATTTTCACCACACTAACGTTGCGCGCTAAGGCACATATGCATATGCATGAAACCGACTGCATCGACAGGATGATGATAACGAGATTGAATCCTGGACGATTTTGACTTTCATACCATTTCGTGGTAAACTACGTGGCGAGCAGTGTAAGCACATTCTGCCCACATCACCCGTTTCATGCAGCACGTACATATCATGCCACTGTTACCGACCCAAAGGAACGCCTGCGACCATGCATGGCTTTATTGCGCTCTGATCGCGTTTCCGAGCGCACCGCCAGTGAACCCGTGACCTCCTCCTCTGCTTGGAGCTCCACCTCGACCCCGGCCTCCTCTACCTCCTCCCCGGCCTCCTCTGCCGCCACGTGAAGCACCTTGTCGCTCGAATGCGTTCGCGGTCCCCTGTGTCCGCTGCTCCAGCACCCTCTCGTTCGACTCGATGAGGTTTTGTGCCTTGTCGCTGAGCGTAAGTGCCAGGCTCTGCAGTCTGCTGAGCTCGACACCCTTGCGGAAGATGATGGCGCTGTTGACTTGGTCAAGGGCGGCAGCAAGATCTTCGTGGTGGATCATTTTGGAGACGATGCTGGTGATCTTTTGTGGTTCGAGGTCGAACATCTCAGACAGGTTCTGGATGCTAAGGGTATCGTAGAAAGGTGCGTAGGTGAAGAGGTACGTCCGGAGGCCTTCCTCTTGGATCTGGCCCTCGAGCATCTTCTTTATCTCGGCAGCCTTTGGTAGCAGGTCCCAGATCTTGATGCTGGTGATGAAGTCGGCTGCCTTCTTCCACTCGCCCGCTGCCAATGCCTTGGACGCCTGCATGACGTGATCGCGAGTGTTCTCAGGAGGACCAGTGAAGATTTGCCTCTCGTGGTACTCAAGCATACGTCTGTATGATTTCGAGATAACGCGCTTCCTGAGGTCGGGTGAGCTGCCTGCTTGCGCAAGAGTAGGAATCTCGAGAAGCATGGAGCACGTGAGGTATACACATTCGAGCAGTTCGAGGTTGATGTGCATGTGGAATGGTAGTTGACGCTGGCGCTCGAGACGTTCCTGCTCCGGTGTGATTTGTGAGTAGCGCTGCATCTGCAGACCCTGAGCGAGCAGCTCCTTCTGCCTCTGGCTACCGCAGATGTCCTGGAGAGCGGTCTGGCACTCGTAGACGAGTCCAGCACGGAAAGCGCAGAGACCGACTTGAGTGAGTGTTCGGTTGTAAAGGATTTGGGTGTTCACGTCAAAGCTTCCGATGGTTTCCTGAAGATGCGACATGAGCATCATATCTCTGGCCTTGTAGTAGTTGTCGTGAAGCGCAAGGAAGTAGATCTGGCAAAGCATGGCACGACCCTTGATGATGCCCTCCGCGTTCTGGAAGAGATAGCCTGCTAGCGTCTGAACAAGAGTTGTGACGTCCTTGGCCTGCGTGCGAGGTGTAACAGTGGAGTCAAGTGACTCTGGGATGTCCTTCCAGCTGTTTTCCTCCAGTAGGCTCACGACCTGGGATGGCTTGAAGTAAACGTGTTCCAAGCGACGCATGACGACTCTGTTGATGGCATCGGCGTTGTGCTCGATCTTTGCCTCAGCCTTCAGACGCTCTGCGTACATCATGGCGCGAACGATGTTGGTGTACAGGGCGCCCTCGTCCTGCAGTCTCTCGACGTACTCTGCAGTGTGTGGGTCGACGTGTTGGAGCACTCTGGTGAGCTCGTCATCAAGACGCTCGACGTAGGAGATCACGCTGCCGGGAATCTTGAAGATCTCGCCTGGGGTGATGGTTGGCTGCTTCTCGTCGTCCTCCCATTCCTCGGCAGCCTCGATCACAATGATGTCGCGGTTCTTCTCGAGGATCTCAAGTAGTCGTCCGATTTCCTGCTGTGCCAACTTCCACTGCTCTTGTGCCATTTGAGATCCGGTTCCGGATGTCAAGTCGAATCGAGTAGCAATGAGGGTAAGGAGAACACGAACGCGCTGGTAGTCGCTGACAGACACGTCGCAAAGCTTCTCCATGATTCTGATTTGCTCGAGTCGGTCGGTGTTTTTTCTACCTCTTGACTCCACGATCGATCTCAGGTGCTTGAGAATGCTCTCTGGGGTGTAGACCATCGCCTTGCCGCCGGCTCCAACCATGGTAAAGCCATCATCGTCTGCGTCAACCGCGTCCGAGGTGGCCACAAGAGCCTTCTTAGGCTTCTTCGGTGCTGGCGCAGTATCCTCGACGACATCCTCCTTCATGTAGTCATCGGGGTCTTTCCTGAAGGTGTCAATCTCGGTTGCGTACTCGCGGTTGTTCTTGCGGATCTTCTGGCGGATGGCGTTCAGGCCCTTCTGTGCGATCGGGTTCATCTTCTTGCCTGGTGTGACCTTTTGCTTCTCAAACGCCTCCGCGACCATCGTCTCCAACTCGGCCACGACCTTGATGTACATCTTCGGTGGCTTGCCGTCGAGTGCGCGGGTGAGAGTCGGGAGTTGCCGGTTCATCTTGTCGTACTGCTCGTTGATAGCGGTCCAGTCGCTGATTTTCTCGGCATTCTCGATCAGTCGGATGGTTCCTTCCAGCTCGTCGAAGCGCTTGTCTTTGGCGGACTTGACGATTGTGACTTTGTCCTCGTCCTCTGAATCCTCCTCACTAGATGCCTCGCGCAAGAAACGGCTGGCCCCAGATTTTCCTCCTTCATCATCGCTGCTGGAATCATCATCGTCATCGTCATCTTCCTCCTCCGAGGACTCCTCTTCCGAAGACTCCTCCTCGTCTCTCTCGTACAGTTCCTCCTCGTCGGAAGAGCTCTCACTGGAGCTGTCGCTACCGTGGAAGAATCGAGACCCCATGTTCGCGGTGGATTATGCGACGGATAAGACTTCGTGCGGCTCTTGCCTGTTTATAGTCGCTGTCGAGGTGGTGGGTGATGTTGTCCGTCACGGGCGCGACTTTAAAATTTTCCGTTGTCTCGTCGCCGCAACAATCTGAAAAGACGTGGGCGGGCCACGCCGGCTCAGTCCGAAAAGCTTGGCGGAGTTGCTCCTTCCTTCCTTCAAGGCGGCCGCCTGCTTGCACCGGTCACATTCAACCAAGCATGCACCATCGGAGTCATTCTCCTTCTCGTTGAATCACTCGCACATAGTTTCGAGACACCTACTGGGCGGATGAGTTAGTTTCACGTCCCGCGATGGACGAGGACACTCCCAAATCGTCAGTAACGCGGTCCACGATAGATTCACGGGTGGCGACATTGATCTTCCCGACCATCTAAGAGGTAAGGCAGCAGCTATGGACTTCATTGATGACTGCTATGATGGAAGGTTCTCCCAACCAGCCGACTTGGGCGACTACTCCAGGCCAAGCGCAGTAACTCTGCTGAGATGATCATGCCTCGAACCGGACTACAGTCAGAGGGCTTGGCCGCTGCACTGACAACACACGACATCAACATCTCCTCCGTGAGGAGAGCTCTTCGTGAGATACTCCTGGTGACCCTGCACAAAGGAGGATAATTGACACGGCATCTTTGCCAACCAGGAGCCTGTCGCGGCGCTGCGAAGACGACTCCGTGTTCAACCTCATTCAAAGGCCACATGCACCATAATCTTGTCGCAAAGACGACTACGATTTCGCACAGGATGAGAGGGCGTGTGTTGCAGCCCAGACTTCGTGTCGAAAACGGCATGTTGTCACATTCAGCGGTACAAAATTTATCTCATACTTCGGACTTCGCTCCTTCGTGCCCCAACTTCATCAGCTAAAGGATTCGGCCATTACCGCTGCGGGTCGCCTAACCGTTATGATTGTACTCAGCCCGTCACGATTCCTGCCTGTACAAATCTCAGATCGCGTAATTCTGGAAGACAGATGCTGTCATTCACCACAGTGCTTTCACGAGACCTCCGACTCAGGCAGCACATAGACATCGATGAATACCGCTGGCGCTAAATGGAGGCGGAGCTGTTGCACCTGCGCGCCATCAAGCAATGACCCCTGCAGCCACAGAACGATCGACAGGCCTCCAATGCGCGCTTGGGGCCAAATACGCTCCACATACACTTCACCAGCTGCATGCTGTGCCTCCTCGAGATGAGTGTAACTCCGAAAGTGTTTCAAGTGCCTTCAGCCGTATGTGCCTTGCGGTCCTCCGCTCTCGCTAGGCTACACTCGCTGCTCTTCGCCGCAGTATTCCTGCTCGGCTAGGTACCGAGAATACAAGCCGCCGCCAATGCGCAATGCTTCTTCCCAGACGGCTCGAAGGCGGCCAAATGCACAGCATGTAATGCAGCAGCGACGGAAAGCGCGTGCTGTACAACCGATCAAGCATGTCTCTCAAATGGCTACTGCTTCCAGCAACCCAGCTATTCAAATCGCCTAAGCCGCGGCGCATGTACCGACTCAACATTTGGCTCGACAGCTTGTCCACAAAGGTGTGCAGATGATATGTCCTCCTAGAAGTGTTGAATTCGTCCGCCATGCTGACCTTTGCCCAGTGGCAACAGCCGTCGCTCTGACAATCTTCGAAGCTTACGATACAGCTGACGTTCCCTGCGGGAACGGACTCTTCTGCTGCGTAAATGGCTACAACGTCACTTCCCAGCAATGCATGACAGAGTCTGACGGCACTTTCGCTCCTTTCTCGCTGCCGCCTGCAACTGTCATCATCGATCGCAGCAATGGCGCTACCCTACCGGACAACTTCAACAGCACAGATGCGGTGGGAATTGTAGCGACTGCAACCGTCACAGCGAGCGCGACGGCTACTCCAGAGAAGAGCAATACCGCAGCCGTACGAGCTGGAGTCGCAGTTCCACTAGGTGTATTGTTGATCGCAGCATTGGTAGGATGTTTTCTGCTTCGGAGGAACCTGGGCAAAGCGAAGAGGGAGTTTGCGGCAATGGGTCATGGTGGCAGTGCTCAGGTCTATGAGGATCCGCAAAAGAGTGCATACGTTAACGAAAAGCCTTACAGTGGCTCGTATGGCGGATATCAATTCGTTGCAAGGCAAGAGTCGCCGCTGCAAGGCGCAAGTGGTGGGCATATGCAGGCTGTGGAGGCCCTGACGCATCGGGACATCGCCATGGCTGATAGCAGACCTATTGATAAATGAGTGAATTGAACTGCAGGGAGGGTGAAATTGAATGCAAACTCTGTCTCGGCGTCCTCCAGGAGTGTTGTGTGGCTAAGACATCGCCCTCGAGCAACAAAACCAGCGACTCTCGCATTTCGACACTCTACTCTGCAACTTTCTCGAATCCACTGGATCTCGGACACTCCGCCATCATCACCACCTGCCCTCAAATAGGTCATCACATTCAAACCTCCACGCTGACTAGCAATCAAGTAGTCGTCATCGCCGCTGCTGGCGACATGATTCTCAAGGTCGGCGCCGACGGGGAACGCAAGCTGCTCGCGTCCGACGATGTTCTGAGGAGCTGCTCATTCTCCTTCAAGGCGTTGACCGGAACCTCTTTCCGCGAAGGACAGTTTGCGCGTAGCGCGCAAAGCCCCCAGATAATAGTCCTACAGGATGACGTCGCGCAGGCTATGGAAGACATGTGCTTGCTCTTACATGGGCAAGAGCCATCCGATTTCAGGACAGAAATGGCGAAGGAAGGAGGTGAGGAGGATACCTTGAAAATCGTCAACAGTCTCCTCCTTCTCGCTGTCGTGATCGACAAGTATGCTTGCGTGAACCGCCTTCGCCGCCAGACCTCTGGCCTGATCTTCGAGTTTCTTGGGGCAGCTGCGAAGAAACCAGACCCCGACGAATGGATGTCGCAGTTCGTCGACGCATGTTACCTGCCTGACAATCAGCGCGGGTTTCGGATCAGCACCGAGCGTCTTACGAAGGAAACCACGGGCTTCCCTAAGGATGAAGACAGGCCACAAGGGATTATGTGCTCGATGATGCCCGATAGGATCAAAGGTACCTCTCTTGTCTCGAGAAATCCGAAAAATCTCCACTAACAATGTGCAGATGCCATCACGGCCAAACGCGACCGTGCTGCCGTTATCTTCCCCACTCGACTCTGCGGCGAACTCTTCGCGGCGTGCGCGTCAGGCTGTGATCATTGTCAGGAGTACATCAGCGAGGCCTTTAAGTGGGAATTAGAAAGTACCAACGCAGGCTAGCCGAAAAGCATCGTACGAGCCATGGAGCTCGCCCAAAAGATGTTTGATAATGTCATTAAGATTTGTGACCGGGACGAAGACGTCTATGGGTATGGGAAAAGGGACTCTGGCAGCTTCAAGAATCTGTTGTCGGACGTGAGTCTGGCTACTGCAGGACTTTGCTTGAAATGCCTGAAGGTTTGGTAACGGCTTGCGAGGGAAGTGTGAAAAGAGCGATCACTAAGATATCAGTATATCGGCTTCAGGAAGATGAGAAGGTGAACAGGTGCTTCGTGAGAGCTGTGACGGGTACACAAAGATCGCGACGGAAACATGGAGCGGCGCTGGCGTTGTTCTGCATGTCAGTGTGCATACGAATATCGTGTGAGCCGAGGGCGTCACGATGACTGTGGCAGACGGTGGGCGCTGACGAAGCTAATTAGAGGTTTCGGACGTTTCCATGGCGTGAATTCTTCTTGCAACGAGGTTGAGGAGGCTGTTTCTGGTATCTGCTTGAAATGTATTCGCGCTGGGAATGGCTTGCGAGGCAGGTGTGAGAACGACGATCATTGAGCATTAAGGGGCCTGGCACTAGAGCTGCTGAGATCAACAATTGCGTAAGTTGCACTCGATAAGCGAACATAAACATCAACGAGGGCGGTTACTAATGGGTCTCCTGGAAGTCACATGCACTTTCCACCTGGTTACTTGTTTTTCTGCTGGCTTTACGCCTTCTTCTCTTTCTCCAGTCTCCCCTTCACCATACTTAATCACACCGCCACCTCGCGCGACCAAGATTATGGCGACCATCACCAGCAATGGAGTCGTCATCGCCACCAACGGCGATGTGCTACTAAAGACAGAAGACGTCAAGCTTTTGGTTCAAGCGAGGTTCTGCTGAACAGCTCGAATTACTTCGCCGCTCTTCTCGAACCAAGTTTCGAGGAAGGACAAGTCCCTCGTAGCGCCCAGCATCCTCAGATACTCGCTTTGGAAGATGACGATGCGCAAGCCATCGAGGACATGTGCCAGCTCTTGCACGGCCATCAGCCCAAGGACCTGCTCAAGCAAGTGAAGATCATGCGCCTTTTGCGATACGCTGTAAGTTACTCAACGGTGCAACGCACGGCATAAGACATATGCGCGCTTCAGTCGGCGCTAGCATCAGCTGCTAGGCCATTGTCACCTGCTTCTCGAGTGTGATTGACATCGCTCTGCTTCTAGGTCATTGATAAGTACGGATGCAATGGCAGACTTCAGCTGCAAAGCCGAGCGCTGCTCTGGGGCTTCCTTGATGCAAAAGAGAAGAAATCCGCCGACAAGGATAAGTGGTCTACGCAGTTAGTAGCTGCGACATATCTTCTAGGCGACAGAAGATGCTTCACTATTGCGACCAATCGCCTCAGCGTGCAGAGTCTCACGACTTTTGGAACATGGCCGTCGGATGTCTGCAAAGGCGTACTCCCAATCAGGATTACGAGTGCGTTGAGGTATCCACAGTGAAATACGTGCGTGCATGCTAATCGACCACAGATATTGTTGATCACAAACGCTGTGCTGCCAGCACCCATCTCGTGTTCCAACTTCAAGACCTCTTGGCGGGTGAACCCGATGGCTACTGCTACCAATGCGACCACGTTTTCGACGCAATAGAGGTGAGTAGGCGCTGAGGGCAGTGTGATCCATGTGTTGTCTGAGCATGGCTAATGATCTTCTGGTCAGGCGACGGAGAGCGTATTCGGTGGTTCGTGGCCTGGTCCGCGGCTGTCCGTAAAGAGCACCATCTCGAAGGTGATAGAAGCTGCCGAGCAAATGAATTGTGGCCATCCTGGTCACACGAACGTCGACCTCGAGAAAGTACGGTCCGTAAAGAGGACTTGCCGGCAGGCAAGTGATATTTGCGCTGGCATTTGCCTGCAGTGCGTGCGAGCAGGAAATGACTTCAAGGAGAAGTGCGTAGTCCTTACCCACGAATGCTAGTGCTGTCCAAGGAGGTCGACGTGCTGTCATGGGCGCATTCAGCCTTTAGCAAGCTACGCCTCGCTGCATTAGATAGAGCTCGGGGCTCGTTCACTGTCGATAGCTCTCAGAGTCATGAGTCGGTAGCGTGATGTCCGAGTGGATTCGAGCAGATTCATCACTAGTATTGTTGGTGAGACAGAGACTTTTGTCACATGCTTCCGAAGCCGTTCTCAAGCCGCGCTCTCCTTCCTTTTCGCGCTTCTTAAACTTTCTCGCAACATCGACACACGAAAACCAGACATCATCAACTCAAATCATGGCCAATATCAACAAGGCCGAGATGATCACCATAGCCAAAGACGGTGATCTGCTCCTCGCAGTAGGCGACGGCGGAAAGACCACACTGCTCGTCTCGAGTACAGTTCTCGCATGCGGCTCGAAGTACTTCGCAGCACTCATCTCTCTCGCTTCCAAGGAGGGCAGCAAGTACGTAGCGCAGCGCGTCCACCGACGATTCGCCTCGAGGACGATGGTGCCAGAGCGATGCAGGGCCTATGCGGTCTCCTCCATGGAGAAGAAATGGCGGAGCTATACGCACCCGCCAGTAGCGAGAGGCTCCTACTTTTGGGTGTCGTAGTGGACAAGTACGACTGCGTCGGTCGCCTCCGGCCTCACACATCGGCCATGCTGTTCACGTTCCTCGATGTACATCAGCGACAGGACAGGACCAACAAGTACTCAGATCAGATACTGGCCGCTGCGTATCTCTTCGATCACAGCATATGTTTCAAGAACATTAGCAAGCGACTGATGCTGGAGACAATCACGTCAAGAGCACACTGGCCCGAGGAGATTTCAAACGACGTCCTGCCAGAGAGGATCTTAGGTATGGCAGACACGTGGACGACATGAGCATGACTAACGCTATGTAGATGCCATCGATCATAAGCGCCTCATTGCCATGGTGGAGGCCAACTACGAGCTTCCATAATTCCTGCTGAGCTTCTGTCCGGAAGCAGCAGACCAATGCCTCTCAAGCGCCGGAAATGATTACGACGACTGGTTCGGCCGGAATCGCGCACCACTGCAAGACATGGTTGAGGACGCCAGGGGCATGAGCAAGGGGCTCACATGCAAGCACTTGACGAGCACCGATCGCGCAGACAAATCCCTACAGCTTGATGTACTACGCCGCACTTTGCAGACGCAGGTCTCTGGGTTGTGTCTCCACTGTGCTCGTGCGGGCAACCGCTTGATCAATGACTGTTCGGTGGAAGGCCACGAGTATGGAGCGAGTTGTTGGAATTGAGTCAAGATAGCTCTGAATGGGCCTTCTCGATATCCATGAGGCCAGGAAGCGAAGGATGGGACCTCAACTCATGTGCTCGTAAGGCCAAGACTGTAATCGGCTTCGTTTCAAAGGGTCTCACTGAGTAGTATCTTTATTTCCAACCAGTCTCACCAAGCCTGTGGCGCTTGCTAGTGACCAGCAGTAATTGCCGAAGTGAGCAATGGTGGCGTTTGTCACATGTCGTTGTCTCGAATTTTGCTCCTTCCGCTCGCTCAGCAGCACACAGCTTTTGAACACACCACTTCGACAACATGACCACAGTCATCATTGCTGTTGACGGCGACCTGGTCATTGAGACCAGTCTCCGCATCGAGTTCTCCCATCGAGAGACTTCTCGTCCCTAGCGGCACGCTCACTCCCTGCTCGACTGTCTTTGCAGACCTTATCCGTGCAAACGCGACCACGGTACAGGGCAGTGACCAAGCACCACGTCCGCGGGTCATTGAAATCTTCGAAGGGGAAGTGCAAGCTATGCAGGACATGTGCATGCTACTGCACGTTAAGGAGCCGGACATACTGACTGCTGGAGGACGCATGATGCATAAAGCCCAATTCTTCGAAGCGGCGGCGCGCCTTATGCACCTAGCGATGAAAGCGGACAACTACGGCGTGGTCAAGCGTTTGCGCCTCCAGAGTACCGGTCTCATCTTCACCTTCCTCGACGATACGCGTTACCGCGAAGAGGTCGAAGACGAATACTCGACCATGATCATGGGCGTGAGCTATGCCTTGGCCTCCACAAGCTGCTTCCGTGCAACGACTGCGCGACTCATGATGCAGCCGATCGAGGAGGGGCGACGGACAGGTCTGGGCGCTTTCCCAGGCACCCATGCGACGATGGCCTGTTCTACCATACCGGATCATGGGTAAGAATGTGCCAATCCTCTTTCACAGGGGCTGCAAGCTGATTATCACACAGAAGCCATCCGGCATGGACGCCTACAAGCACGCGACCGAATCGTGTGACAGCTCCCTCTCATGATCCGCGACTTCTGCGCAGCCAAGAACGTCATGTGTCGTACACGCATGCAGGAGGAGATGTATCGCCAGTTCGGTACCGATGACGAGGTATGGCCGGGAAGAAAAGATTTCAGCATCGACGAGGCTCTTCGACGCATGCGTAGGCTAGAGGGATATTGTCGCTGTGAGCATGGTACCGAGTACTACAACGAAGACGAAGACGAAGACGAAGATGCGTCGGATTCGATGGTGCTCATCGGGCAGATCGAGGGGTATGGGTAACGGCTTCTGTCTTGCCTGCCTGCAAGCCGGCAGACCCTTCGATAGGTACGCTATCTGCTACCACTTCCATGTGTAGGTCGTCAATAACCAATGTCGAGACAGGGCATCGCCGTGAATGCTCAAAAGCTAGGAGGGAGCCTTTGGTCTGCGCATCAAGGATGGCCTGGACGGTGATACAACAGCCCAAGCTGCATTGAAACCCGGAAGGATTAGAAGCCAGACAGAACTGTAAATCGTCCCAGAGTGATACCATCGCACGTGGGTCAGATCCATGTCCTCCGTAGCAATACAAGCATCCACTGCTGATCTTAGCCACTCCCCTCGCCGCCCAAAAAACCATCGCTCCCAGAATGAATAGCTCTTGCTGTTGCCACTCTAGTTGTAAACATTCCCACACCCATGCTCCTTAATATACTCCCCACCCTTCTCCAAAAACTCCTCCCTCGTAACAAAGTTCTGTCTGTTCTCAGTCTTTCCGGCCCACGCCGCCGCACCATTCCACGCATCCAGAACAGGATCTCTCGCTTTGCGCACAATAAGTTGTAGATCAACCGGCAATACCGCTCTGAGCTCGTGACGTAATCTCTCCTCGAAGCCCTGCAAGAGACTGTACCCACCGGTGATGAAGACGTCTTTCAGGATGTCGTCTCTCGAGGCGTTGGAAGAGAGCCGCTGCATCAGGATGTCCTCCGCAATCTCGACGATGCCGGCTTGGTCTACTCCGGCAATGGAGGGCTGGAAGACAACTTCCGGCACCCGTATTCTCTCGACATTGAGATGAAACTGCGCACTTTCCTTCGCGCTCTCTGGATCGAACGGAAACGGTCCTCTGCTGAACGCGTGCAGTAATGACTTCGTCCAGTCCTTCTGCGCCTCCTGTGTACTTTGCTCAGTGAAATCAGGGTCGAATCGCAGCAGCTGTGCCTCGATTCCCTTCAATTGTCCACCCAGATCCTCTTCCTCATCATCTTCGTCGTCGTCGTTCTTGCCTGCTTGGATCTCGCGGTAGATCATCCAATCTGCATCATCCGCACCGAACCCGTCATCGTCACCACCGCCACGGCGTCGTTTGCGGCCGGTCGGTTGATCTGAGGCGAGGTTTGCGATATGTTTCATGCGCATCTGGGAGGCTTGGGATTTGCGGTTGGATAGATCTGCTTTTAGGCGTTCCCGCTCTTTCATCTTTTGGATGACTTCTTGCCGTGCTGCGCGGCGTTCACCGACCCATTCTTCGAGGTTGGCTTCTCGTCGAGCGTCGTCTTGTCTTTGAACCTCTGCTTGGCGTTCCTTTTCAGCTTCCTTTTCAGCCTTCGCTCGAGCTCGTGCGTCGTGGTTGCTTTTCAGGAGCCGCTGCTGTCGTTTCTGCTTGATGCCGTCTTCGTCCAGCTCCTCGTCTGGAACGTCCAGAAGTGGATATGACGGTGGTTCTTCTGCCTCTTCTTCGAGATCACCAACGTCTTTGTTCCGTTGCTTCCTGATGCTCTTCTCCATCTCTTTCATCCGTCGATCCAGCTGTTGCTCGTCTTTGAACTCCTCCTCATCGAGCAATGCTCTGATCTCTTTCTTCGTGGTAGCCTCTGCGATCTGCTGCTGCAATTGCTTGAAGTACTCCAGCTCTTGCTCCTTCCGTATCAGCTTCTCCAACCTCATCTTCGCTGCTTGCTCTTGTAACCTCCTTCCTCCCTCTCGTCTCTTCTCCTCCGCTATCCTCAACTCTTCCTCCGTCTTCTGCACCACTTCTTTCTCCTGGAACGGCAGCTGCACGACATGATCTCGATCTTCCAGACCAGTCCACTCTAGCATCTTCAGTGTCTCCCCATCGTAGTCTTGACTGACATAGCAATGACTCTTGACCAGATCCTCAATCTGCGTCTCATTGACCTTGCCAGTCGTCAACAGCCCAGGATACTTCGCCCTCAACAACCTCGTCAGATACTCCGCACACTGACTCCTCCCCCAATCCAGCCTCGTCGCATGGCTGATCAATGGCTGCTTATTCACCACCGGTATCAGATGCGTGCTCATATTCGCACTCGACACTACCAACCCCGTCTTGCCCCCATTGTAATCATACGAGAACAAAGAGTCCACCCCATACGCCGCAGCAGGCACACCATAAAGCTCAAAAAGAATCTCACTCATCGTCTTCCTCGCATAACCCACATTCGCCAATGGCTCCGTCATAACCACCGGCCTGTCAACGCGTTCCTGATCCTTTATCCCCAATTTCATGAAAACATAGTCCAAGCACCCCTCCATCACGTCCCAGTTGTTCACCACATCACTGCTCTGCGGCTCGTAGACGTTCTTCGCTTGGCCGCGTGAGGTTCCGTCAAAGTAGAGTTCGGAGCCGATGAACATGAGTTTACGGTTCAGTTTGCGGTCGGTATAGCGCGCCATGAGAGGTGGGAATTGGAGGCGGGGGAGGGCGTCGGTTTGCCAGCCGGCGCGGATGGAGGAGGAGCCATTGTCGATTACGATCGCGGTAGAGGAGGTACTGGAGCGGTAGGCGGAGGTATCGGTTGGGAGTTGGCCTTGATACGGCGGTTCGCTGACGGTGAAGCAGGTTTCTGGGAGTGGTTTGGGAGAGTTGCGACCTTCGTCTTTTGAGTGGACGGGGATAGTGAAGTGAGGCATTGTCGCGTTTTGGCTGTGAGTCTATCGCATTGTTAATCGTGTCAAAAGAGCGCTTCCTCGAATCCGGTGAGGTGGATGTCGTGTTGTGAGAGTACGATGAAGAGGGATAGCTCGATGTTCGAAGCTCGAGATCTGCGACTCGGGAAGCTGACAGGGATTCGCGTTACGCGCTATCACATGGAAACTTCGAGTTTATTTCCAACATTGGTATTTCGCGAGTGCGCATCAAATCAGCGTACAGCATACTCGAAGGGGTAATTGAGGCCGGACCGCGTCGAGGATGTGGCACTCAGCATCATTGTCGTTCCAAGCTACAGTTCTATATTCTATCGTTGTGCTTCTAACCATGTACATCTCATCCCTTTCACCAAACGCCATGTTGTCGTAGCCTGTTCTTTTATTCCTGACAAAAGCCTTCTGCAGCCCATGCCATTCTGATGCTGTAACGTGCCGTCCTCATTGAGGTGATCCCCAAGACTCCTCGCTTGAAGGCAGACCCTACCCATGGCATCATTCGCAAAACATATCGATGACCATCCATAGCCGATGAGCCCAAGCCCCAACGCCAAGAACAAAAAGAATTCGTGAGCCCGCTCAAACGACCCGTGAAGCAAACGGAGTCCTCTCATCTGCACTGTTATATCCACTGTCTGCATCGTGAACCGTGATGTGCACCACCGAGGGCCTGTGTTCCCTGCTCTCATCCGGCATGAATCGACACGGCGCGACCCCGCGGACACGGTGCTGGGGTCCATCCTTGACTCGGTTCACGAAGAAGGCCTGAATTGTGCCAACGATAGCGACAAGCGCCGATGCCCACCATGCTATAGCAGTGAAGTCCATTTTCATGCCGATACCGTACAGGAAGCCAGCGACAGGTGACGCGAGCATGCGACTGGCAGCGCCAACAGATGCTGCGAGGCCATTGATCTTACCGAGACTTCCTGGCACTGCGGCTTCCTTGATCAAGATCAGAAGCACGGGGTATGCCATGATCGAGAAGAAGTTGCGGACAGTGAGGCAGGCGTAGATCGCAGAAAAGACCAAGCTGACCGGTACCAGAGCCAGGAATGGTACGATGAAGTACGCGATTGGATGTCCGATGGCGGTCACGATGAATAGCTTCCAGATGCCCAGCCAGTTGGCCATGGGTGGGAAGATCACACCCTGCACGACCAACGCAATGAGACCGTTGAAGAACATGATGACGCCGACCTGCTGTACGCTGAGACCTAGTCCGCCTGCTAGTGAGCCGGAGTCGGAAGCAGTTGCAGCGGCCACGACATTCTCCATATTGGCCGACGAAGGCACCCGATCGTCCTGGAAGAAAATAGGCTGAAGCGAATCGTATGTCATGCTGTGGTAGGTGAAGATGCCCAAAGCAATGTTGAGCATGATGATACGCTTGTTAAACACCTTTGGGCCGGTTCCGCTGCTGATACTCGCTGGTCTGCTCGTACCGTCTGGCCTGACGTCCCATTCCTCGACCGCCTCTTCATTCACCGCGTTGAAGGTACCATAGCTGGCGTCTTCCAAGTTGACAGCCGGGGTGTTCGAGCTGGCTTGAGCTGGCATGAGCGGCGTCTTCGCATTTGTGTCTTCCAGATCCTGGGCAGTGCTCCATGGTTGCATGTCGGGATGAGTTTCTTCGAGGAAGAGGTAACCTGTCAAGACTGAGACGCCCATGAAAGCGGCGCAGATCAAGTTCGGTAGGAGGTATGGGAATGTACCGAATATGCCATCCTTCGAGAATGTATCTGGGAAGTTGTTGGCGGGACTGGCAAAGAAGCCTCCTATGCATGGACCAATCATTGTGCCGACAGACCATACGAACGGCATGATGGCGTATGCTTTGGCTGAGATTCTGTTAGTTCGATCGACGTCGATGGGGCGACAAGGTAACTCACGTTCATGGTCGGGACTGACGACGAGTTCTCCAACCATCGTTTGTATCACTCCAATGTTGCCATTGAGCGCGCCACCTAAGAAGCGACCGAATAGTGCCATCCATATGTTTACCGAGAAGCCTACTACGAGGAGCGAGCTCAGAGTGCCAATGCATCCCAGCAGCAGTACGGGCTTTCGCCCTAGCTTATCTGACAGCGTTCCCCAGAACACACCTGTGAGCGACTGCCAAGCAGAAGATTGTCAGCTATACTCAAGAAACGTGTGACAATGCCCCAGCGACGCGCGCTGAGGAAGTGAGGCGGCACCGACTAACCTCAGTAAGACTGAACGCCGAGATGAGCAGCCCAGCATAGAACGACGCATTGCTCTTGTCGCCGACGTTGAAGTGAAGTACAAACTTCCACGCGTATGGGAAGATCGAGGTGATCGCAATCGGCTCCGCAAGTCGTACAAGTGCTGTATTCCACAATCAGTATCCGCGCACCGCCACCCGGTTTTTGCGCGGCAAACTCACCGAGCAGAAACAATTGTGTCGCTGGAAACTTGCTTGGATCCCGAGGTGCGAGTCTTGTGGATGTCAATGCCATTCTCGAGAGTAACGCTCCGTTCTTACACCAGTTCAAGCCGCGCACAAAACAGATACAGAAGCCTTCAGTGTTGGACGAGGCTGGGTTCTTCAACCGATACGCTTGATCTTGGTGACGTCGAGACAAAGTGAGACGTTTCAGAAATGGCAGGCAGGATCGGATGGGAAAGAAAGACCTGCAAGGCCGAAACTTGCAGTAGAGAGAGAGACGTGCTCTGTTTGTGAGGTCGATGGGAAGAGTCGCGGAGTCGAAGTGACCAGCAGGCGGAGCGAGAGACAGCAGACAAGTAGAAGATTCTCCTCTAGAACTAGCGTATGTGGAGAAAGATTGAAGAGAACTCTCACACTCGAGCTCCTAGACGATCGGCAGCGGCTACCGACATCGTACACAGTAATCTTGTTCGATTCAATTGCTTCCACGCTGCTTTTGCGCGCCTCTGACATCTTCAATGATCGCGTCTGGTTAATCGTCCTCCTGATCTGGTTTCCCCCCAGAGTCGTGTCGTTACGACCGGTTTCCTTAGTCTTTTCGCGTATCGGTCAGTCCTGGGCTTGTGCATGACTAGCGTGCGATCATCGGTCTGTTATTGGTGGATGTCTCGGCACGCACACGCGGAGTCGGGCGCTGTCCGTACAAAAGGTACGTATCGTCGATTTAGCCTGCTGTACCTGCGATTCGTTCTGCACATTACCTTTGTAGTGTGTGGACTCTGACTCTCGACATCAAGAAGCAAAGGTAGGAAAGAAACTACATTATGGAGAAGCGGTGGGGAGTCTGTGGCATAATTAAGAATGATGGTTATCAGGAAGGATATGCACATACACCTGACCTGCTATGTGGGACATTTAGTCGTAGCATCACCCATTGGAGTTCGCGGAGCCAACGCCGATAGCATAGACAACGTGCCACGTTCATGTGGGACCAGGATGAAGCGCTCGCGGCTGCCGGTACATCAAGCTGTGCACCACAAGGTCGCTAACGGGACCCCTGCGACTCGCAGACTGAAGTTGAGTGCCAGGCCAAGACGTGTTCACCTGCAGTAGTGCATGCGATGATGCGACAGAGGGCCCTGCATTCGCTTCAGTCTTTGTCCGCAAAGACTGAGGAGTCAGTGAGGGCCTTCGGTACTGCTTTCTCGCCTTGACTTGTTCTCGGGCTCAGACTCATTTCCAATACTCCTCCCACTCCTTGAGAAGCCTTTTCCAGTCATTCGCAAACTCCTCTCGACCTCCAAATACTCGAGCTTGGCCAACTCGGCACCCAACTCGGGCAGCTTCGCTCCAGATGGCTTTTCGAACCAGTCTCATCACCCCCAGCAGATGCACCAGTGGCAGGCTGCGTTCCAGGGCCTTGTTCGACGTGGCCTTTGTGAGCTCAACGTCTGGGTTCAATTTCGCGATCTTCTTCATCAACATTGCGCAATTCACCTTTCTCGGGTCTTCCGTGCCGGTGGTGAGCTTGACGGGCGGGTTTTGGGCTGTCTTATGGTCAGCCACGTGGAGTGACATTGCTTTGATTTTGGATCCTGTGGCCGTGTCGACGATGTGAAGCTACGACTTCCCACTTGGCGGAGGCTCATGTTTCGATGCTGCTTCTGCCGGTGTTGATCTGCAGGTGCTGAGAGATGAGAGCGCAACTTGAGTCGCGCACTTCATAGAGACGAGAGAGAGAGCACTCCGACGTCTGTTTGAGCCCGAACGTAAGCAGACACCGCAATGTGATGGCTCTAGAGGTGGACCCAGTATCCACACCAGCGCTAAATGGTTGCATGGCTACGACAAGGACTGTGGTTACACTGCATGATCCAGCAAGGCGATACAATTACCAGCGATACTGACGATGATGGATGCCTGGCCGAAGTCCCAGGTTCACATTACAGACGAGCTCATCAAGTATTGACCAGGCCGTATAGGGGCAGCCATCGAGACATCGATTCACTGCTCATCTGCAGTCCTCTGGCACTCATCAGACCAATGACTTATAGGTGTACAAACGCTCGCGAGATGGACAGAACCTGACTCATGCTTCCCTTTGATAGGACACGGTAGCAAATGCCCACGTGAGAAGCATCGATTGTGTAGTCTCCTGCAGGAAGGGTGAGGGAGAAGCCTTGAACTGCCAAGTTGCGGTAAACTAGATTGAGAAAGAATGTATCCAAAAATATAAGGACTGCTGTCTCCACAGCCAATGAACCGGTGACTGCAGCGCAGTCTTACATGTGACAGCGATTCCTCCGCCAAGAACAACAAAACTCGCAGCACTATCCTCTTCAAGAGACTGGACATTTATCGCCTCCAGTACTCCTCGGTCTCCTCGAACAGCCGCTGCCAATCATTAGCAAGCTCTCTATGTCCTTTGTTTAAATGCTGCGCTTGAACGTGATGGCTGACGATTGCATTCTTGACAGCCTTGACGATCCCAGGGGGTCTGATCAATGCCAGACTACGCTCCAGAGCAGCATCCGCCGTGGCTTTCTCGAACTGAACTTCTGGGTTAAGTTTCTGAATTTTCTTCATGTGGTCTGAGTATGTGAGGTCACGCAGGCGTCCGACACCTTTGCTGAGTCTGATATCCTGCTGGCGAACTTCTGCTGGTGAGGCGTTGAGAGTGTCTGGTTTACTCCTGGAAGCCTTCACTTGGAGAAGCGCTGCTGAGGTCGTGAAGGTGCGGATTGGCGCCGGACGGCGACTCATGCTTTCTTGGTCGTAACTTGAGCTCGATGTGGTTCTGAAGCGGAGTGGGAGAAGTCACCTGCAGAAGCTGATAACACCGAATTGGATCCCAGACTATCACGCTGGCCTTTCCACCAGATATATACTGACACACAGACTGGGCAGACACAGAGCACCGATGAGCAACATGAGGTGCGATGTCTCAGAAGTGGATCCTGTATCCACCCTCTGGCCGATGAAATTATGAATTGACCAGATTCGGGGTTACACAGCATGACACGCAAGGAGGAGTTCCAAGCGAAACGAAGCACCATACGATGGACCACGTAAGTCGACGGTTCCTCAACTTGGGTGTCACTAACCGAAGACCTCTTTCTGTCTGTGTCTGGCAGGACCATGTGTATATGATCGCTCGAGACCAGCAGCCCATCATCGATACCGCCCTTCCCGTCAGTACAGACACATAAGCTTGCTGTTCAGAGCCGTAGTAAGCATTATTAAAGCAGGCTCTGGCAGGTACGATCAACGGCAGTCGTGCAAGCGCCGTTACATTCTGTCGCAGCTTGTTTATGCCAGTGAGCGGTGATTGATCGCTGTGACACAGACGTGCATGTGATCGTCAAAGGATCTCGTGGGGATTGAGCTCGTTCTCTGGAACTTAGTCGGACAAGACATTGCAGCAACATGGAGCAGAGGACGACAAGTCATAGCATATACCGTCGACCACGAGAGGGACCTAAGCACCGTCATAGTCGAGGCTACTGCAACTTGCCACAAGCCAGGGACTGTATCACACGCAGAGACCGTCCGCATCGCAGCTTCTTTCATGCTAGCCCACGCTTTCGTCAAGCGATACACCGCCCTGGCACAAAAGCCAGCCGAAAACTTACCTCCGAGCACTTCATCATCCTAACAGGAGGCGACACTGCAATTGCCGCCATCATTTCCTTGCTGATCCGAGACGCTGACCCCGGTGCCATGATCCTCGTGGCCGTATGCCTCGGAGTCGAGGAAGAACTCATCAACCATACAGATTAATAGGTCATGAGCTTGGAAGCATATTACGCCATTGATGGGTCTGCGAAAAACGTTTTCGCCCATCTCGGAGCGGCGTCGCATGAGTATACTGGCTCCGGGAAAGCGGAAGTGGCCTTGGATGTTACGGAATGGGCTGCTCATCGGCCTCAGCTAAGGGATCCTCTCGGCGATAGGGGTGTTTTGGTTCATCAGAAGGACGCGTCATCGGCGCTGAAGACTGACATGGGGGAGGTGCTTGAGGCTTTGCGAAATTTGCTGGAGGGCAATATACATGTCGGTGCTGTCCGAGATTCCAATATGCGGTGGATGGTCTGTTTGTTACCAGATTGCACTGCAATACGCGACAAGCAGCATCCTAGCAAGACACCGCCGTGCCAAGGCATTTCCGCATGTTAGCAGGTTGCTTGTGTATCCGTCAAAAGCTGCATGTTCGAACATGTTGTTAGAGCATTGTACTAGTACAGTTGCCATTCCAAGTTATATATGCATCATGTCCCACTTCAAGCGCACGGAGGATTGCGCCTAATGCTGAGCCCACCCGTGCAGGTCTGGAATCCGAAGATCGCAAAGCTGAATGTTGGAATGAGCGGAGGGGTGCGAAGGAGCCGAAGGATTCAGTCATATTCAACGCCTTGATGGAAGTTGGCAACCACGTCGCCTTTATCCCAATACTTGACAGCTTGCACCAGAATTGATCACCATGGCGGCCTCTAGAACCAGCATCGTCTTCGTTCCGGGAGCCTGGCATACATCCTTCCACCTCAAGCCAGTGCAACCATACTTCGAAAAAGCCGGCTATCGGTTCATACCATGTCCCCTCCCAGCCGCCGGAAACAAAGGCTCGACCTGCGAGGAGAACTACACCGCAATCCAGGAAGCAGCCGAAAATGAGCTCGCCATGGGACAAAAGGTCGCTCTCATCCTCCATAGCCTAGCTGGCATAAATGGCTGTGAAGCAGTAAACCAGATTCTCGGTCCTGTCAACAACTTCGCCGATAACATCCAAATCATCTTCGTCGGCTCCTTCATCGAGTGGCAAGACATCACCAAACGCTTATTCGAGGAAGGGCACGTCACCCATGATACGGAAGAGAATACTCTTCACAGTCAGAAGCCTTATGAGGGATTCTTCAATGATATGAGTCGAGAGGCGGCGAAGCCTTTCGTGGAGGCGTTGACGTTTCAGGTTCCGACCCCGACTGAATTCACGTCAGATGCGTGGCAAAAGGTTCCGTTGACGCATGTCGTTTGTGAGAGGGATGAGTCGGTGCTGCCGCATACGCAGGAGGCGATGGCGAAGCAGTATGGGATGAAGGTGGTGAGGATCAACGCGGGTCATGATCCTTTTGTTAGCCAGCCGGAGAAGTTTGTTGAGGTTGTTGATGATATTCTCAAGGGATAGGTGGGGGGTTCGGCGCGGCAAGTTGGTGGTGTATTATAGAATGATGTGGGCGTGGTGTATCTGCCTCAAATAACCAGTACACGATATATGAATATGATAGGATGGGCAGAGACTGAGCCAATTTTGGACACTCCAGTGACTTCACAGTGTGCATTCTTCGTCCGTCAATGCTGCTCCAGTGTCATCGTGCATGGTCGGTCTGGTGTCATGACCTTCTCCCTTCAGATGACGCCCAGCTGATAAGGAGAGACGGAGTCTCCAATGCATTCCCCTTATTCCCTGATCCATGCGCTTGCTTGTGTGCACTGCTTTCGATCACTGCCATTAGCGTCCGTTAATCCACGACCAGTTGTGAGACTGCCCAGGATGTTGGACGAGAATGCGAGAAGACCCTGAGCTTAACCCAGCGTGCCCAGGAACAAGACTAGCGTTGTGGGAGACGAAGCGTGTTTCCCTAACAAAATTATCGAACCACTTGCGCTCAACGTAAATAACCGCCATTGCCTCCACGTTCGCTCGCATTCTTAATCGATTCCAGTCTCCAACTTTACTCCTCGATCGCACGAGGGAAGCCTCACGAGACGAGGGACTGCCAGCACAGCACCAAACCTATATAGACTGCACCTCTCGACCAGCAGAACAACTTTCACCATGGCCTCGTTCCAGATGGAGAAGGAAGACAAGGAGCGCGACGCCGCCTTCAAGGAAGCACTCCACGGCAATGGCGCGCAGCAAGGCACCTGGTCCGCCATGCTGAGCAAGAACAAAGACGCCCAAAAGGCCGCCGTCGACGAGTACTTCAAGCACTGGGACAATAAGGGCCACGCCGAAGAGACCGAAGAAACCCGCAAGCAGCGCCGCGACGAGTACGCCACCCTAACCCGCCACTACTACAACCTCGCAACCGATCTCTACGAGTATGGCTGGGCGCAATCCTTCCACTTCTGCCGCTTCTCCAAGGGCGAGGCATTCCGACAAGCACTGGCACGACACGAGCATTACCTCGCGCTGAAGATGAACCTGCAAGAGGGCCAGCGGGTGCTTGATGTGGGATGCGGTGTTGGTGGACCAGCGAGAGAGATTGCCAAGTTCTCTGGTGCGAACATCGTCGGGCTGAACAACAACGACTACCAGATCGAGCGCGCGGTGCGATATGCTGAAAAGGAGGGATTGAGCAAGCAGCTCAGCTACGTCAAAGGTGATTTCATGCAGATGAGCTTTCCGGACAACAGCTTCGATGCCGTCTACGCTATCGAGGCGACAGTTCATGCTCCCTCTCTGGAGGGCATCTACAGCGAGATCTTCCGCGTGCTGAAGCCAGGTGGTGTGTTTGGTGTGTATGAGTGGCTCATGACGGATAAGTACAACAACGATGATCTACACCACCGCGAGATTCGATTGGGAATCGAGGAAGGCGATGGAATCTCGAATATGGAGAAGATTGAGGTAGCGTTGGAGGCGATGAAGGCTGCCGGGTTTGAGCTGGAAGAGCATGAGGATCTCGCAGATCGACCGGATGAGCTGCCGTGGTACTGGCCATTGTCCGGTGAGCTCAAGTACATGCAGAGTGTTTGGGACTTCCCGACGCTTGTTCGCATGACCCACATTGGACGTGGACTTGTGCACAGGTTCGTGGGTGGTCTGGAGATGATCGGTCTTGCTCCACGGGGTACGCAGAAGACGGCTGACTCGCTGGCTAAGGCTGCGGACTGCTTGGTTGCTGGGGGTAAGGAGAAGCTGTTCACACCCATGTACCTCATGGTTGGCAGGAAGCCGGCGAAGTAGGAGACGACAGATGGAGGAGGCGTTTGTGGGATGATGTGGATCGTCTTTGAGCGAGACTTGGTACCAGCATGGCGTTGAAAGTTTGTATAGAGTATGGTTGTGTTACATAATGTACAAGTACTTCCTTGAGAAGTGTTTCCAATGGTTTCTCTTCGTCCCATCCCAGCTGGTAGCACGACCAATTCGAAATGCCGCTTGCACGAGCGGTTCTTGTTGGCACTTTCTCTGCCGCTCACTCTGCTGCGCTTTTGCGGCATTCCTGCCTAGATTTTAGGGAGAATGCTTCAAAGCAGGCTTCGTTCAACGGTGTTGGCTTATGGTCTGCCATCTTCTGCACCGGCGTCTGCTGTTTGGCAAGTCGCGTGGCCTCCGTAGTGGTTCGGTGGCATGAAAACTTCCAGTCATGAATTTTGTCCCTGCTCTGCTTCCCTCAGAAACTGCTTCCTTTCAGACCAGGCGCATCATGGACCGCCTGTCCATACCATGCCGTTGCCTCCATCTATTCATCCCGATCCCATCTTTCCCTCCACCTGTCAGAAAATACTCTCCTTGATCTCCCTAAAGCTCTTCCTCGTTCCCTTCAGTCTCCCCGCCTCATCATTATCCAACCGTTGCGTATGCTCATGAATATTCAACTTATACTTCTCGCCTCCCACATTCCTTCCCTGGACAACGTTCTCCCTTAGAATCTTCGTCACGCCCTGCGCATGTTCAATCCCCTGGGCTGCTTCAGGTGATCCTGCCTTGAGAGTTCTATTCTCGCGAAACTGTAGGCGCGCCAAGTCGCGAGAGGCCCGGAGCGTGGGTGTATCCGCGGCGAAAGCTATGCGCGTTGCACGCAGGAGGGCGCGATAGGTGGCGAGGACGACGGTGATGTTTGTAAGAACTTCGGTGCGGGATAGGTGGGAGGACATTGTGGTGGTCGGCTGAGTTATGGTATATGCATTATTTGAGGGAAGAGGGATTCGTTGTTCACATGTTCGAGATCTTGAAGTTTGGCCCCGAGGTTTTGCCGCTTGACTTCCGTCAACTTTTGAGATTTCTCAGCAGTGACTTGTGGTTGTAACTTGAACTCCACGCCAGCATCGAGCAGAACTACTACTCTTGACCTGACCCTTGCGATCGCGACAATATCTTTCGCGTAAAGCACCGTGTTCTGAACATTCCAGCCGCGTACGAACTCAGTAACACCGCCAGGCAAAATGCCCCCTCAGATTAAGCAAGACCTGAACAGATCGGGATGGGAGACGACAGATCTGCCCTCCTGCTGCGAACGATGTCTCGGAGACAATCCGTTCACTCAGATGCTGAAGGAAGACTACGGCGAAGCCTGCAAGCTTTGCACACGACCTTTCACCGTTTTCAAGTGGAAAGCCGATCGAACGTCACGACAAAAGCGTACAGGAATCTGCCTGACATGCGCGCGATTGAAGAATTGCTGCCAGTGCTGTATGTTGGATCTAGCTTTTGGACTGCCGATCACGATCAGAGATGCTGCGTTGAAGATGGTTGCGCCGGGACCGCAGAGCGAGGTGAATCGAGAGTACTTTGCGCAGAACAACGAGAGAGAGATTGAGGAAGGAAGAGGGCTGGAAGGATATGAGAAGACAGACGAGAAGGCACGAGATCT
This sequence comes from Dothistroma pini CBS 116487, assembly GCA_002116355.1. Classification (NCBI taxonomy): domain Eukaryota; kingdom Fungi; phylum Ascomycota; class Dothideomycetes; order Mycosphaerellales; family Mycosphaerellaceae; genus Dothistroma; species Dothistroma pini. The sequence goes on from MWSO01000076.1 coordinate 145,934, forward strand.
GCTGCGGAGGCTGGCCAGCTCAGAACCATATTACAAGAAGCAGCGACGGCTGGAAGCAGAAGCTGAGTCAGAGGGCGGACAAAAGCTGTTGGAAGGCGGCGCAAGCTCAGAAGGTGGACACAAACCAGGCCCGATCAGGAAGGCCGACTCGCGACCAAAATCGCAATATGGGTCAGCCTACGGTCCGCCATCGCGCGGTGGAACAACTGCAAGAGGTGGCAGAGGAGGCGCACGTGGTGGGCGAGGCTTCCCGGGAGCTGCATCTTTACCTATTAAGCCAGAGGACATCGCACCACCTCGCGATCCCAAAGTAACCTCACTCTTCGTCACTGGAGTAGAGGACGACATGCCAGAGCACGAAATCCGGACGCATTTCCAGCAATACGGCGCACTACGATCGCTAGTTTGCAGTCACAGATCACATTGCGCGTTTGTCAACTATATGGACCGAGAAGGCGCTGAGGCTGCAGCTGCTGCATGCCAAGGAAGAGCAGTCGTGAAGGGTGTGCCGTTGAGAGTGCAGTGGGGAAAGCCCAAACCACTTGACAACATGGATCGTGATCAGAGAATGGAGAATGCTAGGGCAGGGAGAGTGGTGGAGAGCCGGCAGAAGGCGATAGCGGGACTGGCTGGTCAAAAGGCGATTGCTGGAGGCTCCGAGCAGACACATGATCTCGACAGCCTTGCCGCTGTTGCGCCGCCGCCTGGTCAGGGTGAGGTGGAGTATGCAGCAATGACTGGCGAGTAGTCGATGGATCATGTTGAGATTTGTTGACTTAGCGAGGCGTTCGGCGAAGCAGGATGAGTCAAGTCGGCACTGACTTGCATGTTAGGCTAGGTGCACTCAGGCGTGACTCCACGGAACGAGATACTTTGACACACACCTTTCAAAGCTCTTCTCCTTCCTCCCCACTCCGTCCCCGCTCCTTCTCTACTGGCTGGCTCTTTCCCTTCATTCGCGCCCGCGAAAGCGCTTCGGAACACTCTGCCCCATCCATGCCACCGCAACGGACACACGAGGTATCACAAGGGCAGCCGCTAATTCTGCATCTTCCACAGCGGAACCATTTCTAAACACCAAAAAGGTCTATCTTGTGAGTACACCACACTCTACATCGCGAAGCTGATGCCTGGCGCAAACATGCTTTCCGCGACTGACATCCCTCAGCACTCTCCGAACATGTCATCAGTCGCACAGTCCATACCGCAAGCCCTGCAGCAGACACAGACCTCGCGACTCCTCGAGCTTCCCCTCGAGCTGCGGAACGAAATCTACAGACTTGCTTTCTCCACCGACTTCAACGAAGACGACGACGTCGACCTCCTCACGGACCAGCCACCCGACAAGTCCCTTCTCCATTCTTGTCGCCAGGTCTGTGCCGATGCACATCTCCTCTACAAACGAGGATACCGCAACTTCTGGCAGTCCAGCAAGTTCATCCTGGACCTCACTGTTCCAAACGCCCTCGCAAGGTTTGCAGCAATGGACGCCTCGAACATCGACCGGATTGAGAGGCTATGGGTTTATTACGGTGAACACGACTTCATCATGCTGGATAAGCGGAGTGGATGGGGCTACACCGACTACGTGGACACACTTGAGGTTGGCTTTTTTGGCTACAATGCTCATCGTCACTTTCGGTACAAGTTGGGGTTGACCCATCACGACATGAAGCATCGCTGCAGAACCTCGTTTGGAGGTGTGCCGTTTCGGAAACTGGTTCTGAAATTGTTTGGATGAGGGGAAATGTAGTAGGTTGGATGGAGCGTGGGGCGGTGAGATGGTCACGGAGGTGAGTCAGGCAGTTCTAATCAAGCTATGTACGTCTTTAGCCACGACATCACATTTGTGCCTACGAGAGGAGCACACGCCTTGGGGATCGCGCCACGCTGCCAGACAAACTGTGCATGGCTTCACCATTTCTCATGCCATTGGCAACGCCATCAGCTCCACTATGGAGGCAGCTCTCTGCGGTCGGCTGCTTTGCTGTGCACGGGACCAGATCCGATAGGATTCGCCTGACGGTCTGGGATTGAAGTCTATGGCGGGCGGTGTGAATGGTGCCAGGTGATATGGCAGTGTCGTTGACACAGGCGGGGAGTTGATCTGGCGTGATGCGTGGAGTAGACATTTGGTTGTTCTACTATACCTGCACCTGGAAGACCTCATTGATTCTGTCCTCAGTAGTGTACGCATCCAGGAAATGACTCCGCTAATATAGTGGTTGTTTCGTTGCTATCGTGATGTCGTCTTCCCAACTCCAGGGACATGCTGTTGTGTCGTCCTTCCAAGTTGAGGTCGAGTAGGTACGGTGATCATCCTCCTCGACGTACAAGAGCCTTTGCGACTCCAAGGCTCAGGATGCCGACTGGAAAAATGTCAGTGGTTGTCTCACTGAAGTCAAGAGTCGGACGTACCTCGCCAGGGCTTAGACCATCTTGGGTAGACGTCTCCATGGAATACGCTCAGAGAAGCGGGCACCTCGCCTGACAACTCTGTTATAGTTGTAAGGTCCGGCGGTGTTGTGCTGCACGGGCAACTTGAGAGCGATCCAGAAAGCGGCGAAGCCGGTGCAGGTAGCGTAAGCAGCGGCGCTGCTGTAGAGCATCTTCGATCCGACAGCGGTAGCGAACATGATGTGTCGTTCGTGTGGTGTTGAAGATTGTGTCGGTTCAAATGGTGCAGGAGACCGTAGGGCGAACAGATAGAATGGCGAAGAGTGGAGAGTTGGCGTGAAGTCTGTTGTGTTAACCGGAGAGCAGGAGCGACTTTCAAGATACCCACGCTCCTGCTTATAAGATGTGAAAGTAGAGGTCACGAGGGCGTACCTCATACCTGTCGTTCGTGCTTGCTTACCCCGCGGTTGCATACTAAAACAAGCACGCTCGCGTGAGGAATGGCGTGGTCGGACGACATGCACCACGAAGTAAAGGCGTGTCGTCCAGCTCACTGATTGGTTATCTGCTCTACCCGAGCGGCGATACTGGTCGACCCGAGCCATGGATCCTTCCTGAATGGCTCTAGGCGAACCCCTTCCCCAGGCGGAGGAATTATGGGACCCTGGGGAATACTGGTCTGTGGGTTGCTCACATGCCAGCCTGGCTCCTTTGACGCGCTATTGTCGTTCGTCTTTGTCCAAAGATCTCGAAGCGAGCAGACCGGCGGCAAGTCTGAAGGTGATCTTGTTCCCGCGTGCAAAAAGGCCCATCAGGAGAGAATGCACGCAACTTAGACGGCCTGGCAGCTGTTTGGGCAGCGCGGCTTCGTATCGGCATGCATCACGCCACGGCTCCGCTGATTGTCTGATGTCACGTGGCAGGAGTCGTAACACAACGCGTGGAGCATGGAACTCCGCGTGTTTCATCTCTCGCTGATGCTGATATTGCTGTGGCTTCTTCGAAGATATCGTGATGGCTACGCAGAGCGTGCGTGAATGGCCCAGAAAACCCCGCTACAAGGCCAAGACTGCGACTTCATCGATTTTGCCGGCGGCTCGCGAGAGGAACTCAGGGAACACAGTGGTTTCGGAATTGCTGTGGTTATTGTGCAGTGCTGATTGTTTCTCCCGGAGTCGAGAGCTCCGAGGGGCCTACACCCTTTGTCATCCGCCGGCAGAGCTCGAGCTTCTCTTAACGGCAGTTCTGCATCTATTCACGACCACTTAGTATACTCTGCGATGCGATTCTGATGAAACAAATGACACAAGTATAGCCTGATCGCCGCCACGAGTGCTCGTGGTAACGGGTGAAGTTGGAAGAAGAAGTGCACTATTCTGAGCGCCGAAGATCCGCCTGGACGTACATTTAGCACGCCGTAGTGGACCTCGCCACTCTCGCCTTTTCCATCGAGCCAACTTCGACTCACCACTATCACCATCGATGGCAAACCCTATGACCGCAGCCGCAGTGACGCTGGTGTAGTCGACATCAGATGGACGTCGGCAATACACTGCACAATCGGATGAGGGACATATTTGTTCCACAAGGTCCACTTGATCAAGCCTGCTATGTTAGGTGCGGTCATTCCATTGAGAGGAGGTCCAGTCTTATGTCGTTGGAACCCTCCAGCAAGATTGAATAAGTAGCTGAGCTAAGAAGAGCTCTGAGTATGGGCTCACGGCTGGCGTTCGCACGCAGATTGTGTGAGTAGGATTTCGGTATCGGTAGCTTGCCCAAACAAAGCTTCCACTCATGCACCTACTGGTAGTCATCACGATTTGAGTGGAGAGAATTTTTGGAGGCTTGACTCACTGCAAATAGAAGATCAAGTACTTCTCAGCGAATCTTCTTCCACACCGCACGCTCGTGACTGGCGACGGCGAGTTGTACTATACGCTATCACCTCCTCGGTCGACCAGATACGGCTGAGCTCGATTTCTGAAGCTCGAGGGACTCTAACGACATGGGCAGCAATTGCGACTGTATGTCTTCCGATTCCACCAGAAGCGGCGCACAGCAGGCTTTGCCTGCACGTCAGAACGGCTGTCTGACTACTGCCGGGCCGACTTGGTTAGCTGAATCTCGTCTGGATCTTAGCACCTTGGAGAACGACATTATCGAGATCGACAGGGCTAACTTCGAAGCACAAGTCGAGGATTCCAGCGAGGACTCCAATAAATCGGACACTCCAGGACCTCAATCGCTCGCATCCGACTCTCCCACTGAATCACTCCTGCTCGCCATACCCCCAGAACTCCGACTCAACATCTACTCCTTCCTCCTCCTCACCTTCTCTAACTCCATCAAAACCACGGTCCTGAAGCTTATCCGCCACGGAACAATCAGATACTACGCCTTCCTACCCCAATTGGAAATTTTCAAAGACCGCCAGCGCCTCCTGCAACATTCTGGCATCTGTGGCATCCTTGAAACTCATCCCCTCATCAGACACGAAATCCTACCAATGTATCGCAACAGTCTCCCGATCATTTGGAAAGACCACACAACTCTCGCAATGGGCAACGCGGACCGCTACCTCGAACTCCTTACCTGGGGATATTACGAACCCGGCTCTCGCGAAGTCCTGGAGTTTCTAGATGAGCTCAGCAAAGGTCTCGCAAATTCTATCCTCAATGAACTCTGCTCTATTGGGTCCGAGCAGTTAACGCATAAACAGAAGGTTCGTTGCAGGGAGGTGACGAAAACATGGAAGGGCCAACGAACTTTAGTTGGGAGGTTTGACGAGCCAGGGTGGCGGCAAACGGTGGCGCAGTTGTCGATGCATGAGAATCAGAGGAAGCCGGTGGAGGCTATGATGGGGAACGTTAGGTTTGTGGGGACTATTGTTGGGGCGGTGGAGTTTCGATGATAGAAGAGGAGAAGGGAAGGGAGGGAGGGGAAGGGCGAATAAGGAATGCTGGGATGATTCACGTGCACTTGGAGGCACGGACCTTGACCACGATATTTGTTCTCGCTTTGCAATGTTCCATAATCGACATTGGCCACAACACTTTCTCGCACTTGTTCGGGTTCCAACTCATCTTATTGAAGACTGCCCTTGCCCATCACCATCGCGTGGCATCACCAGGATTGCGTACTCGAAAATCCGTCACCCCTCGCACGTCCAGATGTGGAAAATCCGCTGTCACTGTCGTATGGGCTCACGGCGGTCGGGAATTGACTCATTCGTACGAAGATCCCGGGCGCAGCTTGGACATGTTCTACCAACGCACGCCGGCGGATGATAACGAGGACTGCGTGCACTGGTACGATAACGTGGAAGAGATGGCGGAAGCGGGTAGGCGAGGCGAGGTGTTGGGCGAGCTGGGTTCCTCGCAGTTGTACGTGGCCGCGTCGTACTTCGACCTTGAAGGAGACAAAGTGAACTCAGCTCGAACTTGAAGCGCAGTTATTACCAAGTCGAAGGCCGTATCCACTCGGCGCTCACATGCCACTATACCTCTTGGGCTCAATCCGCTGCTTCTGTCCTGAAGCTTCGCACATCCTCGAAACTCCCTCCTGATGGGACGCAGATGTCCTGCATTTCGATGTCTTTGGATGGAATGTGAAGAGGGATGAAAGTGGGGCCCACTTTGGATAATAAAGTCAGGTGGCTCGAAGTTCGAACGTGATCGCATTCACTCACGCTTCACGTGCGATCTTTTCCCCCTTGGAGCTCGGCTCTCTATTTCACGCAAACACATAACTCCCATTTCCGTAAGAAGCACCACCTCGCGACTCTAACCACACGCACCCCACATGTTATCAAGAGAACTACAGCACCGCGTAGCTCGATACCAGCACCGGTATCCTCACAACACTCGAGAGCTGGCCATGGCGCCAACCACATTTCTTATCCTTCCACCGGAGCTTCGAGATGAAAGCTACGAGCTATCGTTCGCGTCAAACATCAAGGCTGGCTCGAAGACTGACCTGCGCCACAAAGACCCACCTAGCAAGGCTCTTCTTCTCGTCAGTCGCGAGATCTACAACGAGGCCGGCAAAATCTACCGCGGAGCTTATCGCGGCTACTGGAAGAATGAACAGTTCACTCTGGATCTCATCGACCGCCCTCTTTCACGTCAAGGTTGCAAGCTTCTCGTCCTGTCAGTCAAGCCAACCGACCTGGCTCATCTCCGGAACTTGGAGATCACAGCCACCAGGACTCTCGCGAATTATGAGGCCATCCTGCAATGCATTCGCATCTCGGGAAGTTGGAAGTGCGTCAAGACTAATGCACCCGAAAGAACAATCTTCGTGAGCATCACTCGCAAGGACAGGAAGATGGGTATGGAAAAGAGGAACAGCGCTGCAGAAGTCGAGGAGGCGGTCAAGCATACGGGCGTGCTAGGAGTACTTGATGCGAATGAACTAGCTTTTCTTCTCCTCAATCTCGTCAGGTATTGAAAGCATCGCACGACGGGCAATGGCATGAAGATGTTATCCCAGGATCGAAGGAGCATCCAGGATAGTCGCAACGTCTGTACAGAAGTATGTAGCACACTCGTGACATGCAATAGTCGACCACACCGAAGAAGTTCCTGTGCAGTTTCTCCGTATCACGTAGCATACATGGCACCTATGACGCGTTCACCTCACAACTTCGTCGACCGCCTCGCTCCGAGCCTAGCGCCACCATCAACCGAAATGTACTCCCCGTTGACATAACTACTCGCCCTCGAACAGAGATATATCATCACACCAGCAATATCGTTCGGCTCCCCAAGTCGTTTCCTCGGATTCGCCCTCGACAATTCCTCCTCCCCTCCCAAAATCTCAATCAACCCACTCGCAAGTTTCGACGGAAAAAAGCCCGGCGCAACAGTATTGACTGTGATGTTCCGGGGCCCTAACTCAACAGCCATGTTACGACCTAGATGATGTGCCGCTGCTTTGGAGGCAGAGTACATGATTGTGCCGTTGTCGCCGACGTGGGAGACGTTTGTGCCTGCCACGGACGACATTATGATGATTCGAGAGGGATCGCTGGGGGTGCCAGATGCTTCGAGCATGGGAGCGAAGAGGCGAGCTAAGTTGAATACACCTCGAACGTTCAAGTCGAGAATCTTTTGCGAGGTCCAGTCTGGAGTTGGCTCAAATGGGCCGCCCCATGTGGCGCCGGCGTTGGCGATGAGGATGTCGAGTTTGGGTTCATGTTTCTTCACTTCTGTGACGAGGCGCTTGATGTCTTCTTCTTGAGCGACATTGGCTGGGATGCCGATGGCGCGGCTTTTGAGGTTCTTCTTTGCTGCGAGGTCGTTCAGGCGTTTAACGGCTTGGTCAATGCCTTGCTCGCCACCAGCCTTCCTGGCAGATACGAAGAGCGTCTTGGCTCCGGCTAAGAGCAGTGCCGTTGCTGTGTGGAGGCCAAGTCCTCTGGATCCTGCTCACATCAGCATTCGTGTCTGTATCACAGCATACATTACCTCTGCGCTCCACCGTTGGCAAGGACTGACCGCCAGTGATTAGAGCAACCTTGCCATCCAGAGAGAAGAAGCCATCAATGTTGACGTCCGACATGGTGGCACGGTATTATGCGTATGCGATGCTATTCTTGCAGGAATTTAGCACGATTATATGTCATATGCCAGAGTGGCCGCGCAAGATATAGAGCTTGAGAAAGTCAATATCCTGGGCGCGGCCGCTCGTACCGCTGATCCTATCCTACACGACTGCGAACGTGAGCCAACTAACACGATGTCGAGAGGGCGAAAGACGTGGCATTCCAGAGAGAGGAGCCTACATGTCCTTGTACTTTATCCGATGCGTGCCGAATGTACCTCCTAGGGATGACGCCAAATGGACATTTCATGATATTGCATAAAGGCGCTTGGCACGCTAGTCTCCACCTTGATGCTCTTATTGGCCGGACGGACCCCAGAACGCCGATTAGCCGTATATACATCAGGCAAGGTAGTTGGGGGCTGTTTTTGGCCCTCAATCAGGCCTCACTAAGGCACCAGGGCGAAAGCGACACTACAATGTACATCGAGTCGACCTTCGATAACAGTGTACTACGAGGCCTAATCTGGTTAGGCGAAGATGAGATGTCAATTACCTCTTGGCACCTGACACCTGACACCTGCACCCCCCAGCCGAATGTCGTTTGGCGAAGGAAGCTGGGATATGCGGAGAGGGTTTTGCCGCATCTGCCGACTCCATCCTGCTGCTCTTGACCAAACACATCTCAGCTTTCGCAGACGACGATCCGCCTGGCTGTGGACTAGCCTTGCTTGAGCTCTGCCCGAGGCAACTGGCCGTCGTCATGAGCCGTCTATTGATAGCGGGCAGCCATGCGGGTGCTGATATCGTGGAACATACATTGTCCTTTCACGGACTGAGCGAAGGTAGGTATACTACTAATAGAAGGCGTCTTCTTATCGTCACTCTGATCGCGAAGCTGTAGCAGACAGCACAATTCAACATGGTCTACACGTCTCCGTTGCCAGATCTTGACATCCCCAAGGTACGTACTGAACGACACATGCCAAAGGCGTACCTCGCTGACAGTGCCAAGACGAACATCCTAGACTACCTGTTCCCCAAAGATGTCCCCGTCAACGAAGACCCCGTCTGGATCGATGCCGGCAACTTTGATCATCACGTCTCCCCCAAGCAGGTACTACAATGGATCAAGAGGTTGATAATAGGCTTGGACAAGCTAGGGCTGCAAAAGGGAGACGTTTGCCTCATACACACTCCAAATAACGTCCTCATTCCAGCAGCATACCTCGGCATTGTCGGCGGCGCGCGATGCTTCTCCGCCATCAACCCAATCTACACGGTCGACGAGATCGTCCACCAGATGACCCTCACGAACGCAAAATGCCTCCTCGTACACCCCGATCTTGTCGAGCGAGATCTAGAAGCAGCGAAGAAAGCGGGCACAATCACATCGGATCGAATCTTCCAATTCACGGACGATGCGCAGCCGTGCAAAGAGAAGCTGGGGGTTAAGGATTGGCGACACATGCTAGGAAGCGAAGAAGAAGCGAAGAACTACAGATGGAGGTCCCTCAGCCCAAGGGAGTCAGAAGCTACAGTCGCAACGATCAACTTCTCGTCAGGAACGACCGGCATGCCTAAAGGAGTCATGATCAGCCACCACGCCCTGATCGCAAACGTGGAGCAAACAGCCAAGACCCGATGGCCAGAGAAAGACTTCTCGAAGGGAGACAGAGTCACAGACGAACGCTGGATCGGCTTCTTACCACTTTACCACGCCTACGGACAAATGTACGCAAACCTCATGGCTTTGAAGTTTCAGGTGCCGATATACATCATGCGACAATTCGTCTACGAGGACTACATCCGCTGCATCGAGAAAGCGCAAATCACAGATCTGCAAGTCGCGCCCCCGATCCTCGTCATGATGGCCAAGAGACCCGAGACGGCAAAGTATAATCTGAGCTGCGTACGGACCATAATTTGTGGCGGTGCACCACTAGGGAAAGATCTCGCGAATGAGATATCGCGGAAGTTTGATTGTCATGTGAAGCAAGGTTGGGGTATGACGGAAGTGACGTGCGGGTCTATTCTGCAGATTGAACCGAGAGATGATGGGACTGTTGGGAGGTTGATTCCGAACAATCAGCTCAAGCTCGTGGATGATGATGGGAATGAGGTTGGGACGGATACGCCGGGGGAGATGTGGATCAAGGCGCCGAATGTCATGCTCGGGTACTGGAAGAATGAAGCAGCGACGAAGGAGGCGTTGACGGAAGATGGATGGTTGAAGTCGGGAGATGTGGCGGTTATTGATAAGGAAGGTTTCATTTGGATTGTGGATCGGAAAAAGGAGGTATGTTCCCGAAGTATTCCCGTGTGGTGAATGCTCACAGCTAACGCTTCGCAGCTCATCAAGGTCAACGCCCTGCAAGTCGCGCCCGCAGAACTTGAAGGCAAACTCCTCACCCTCGACGGCATCGCTGATGCTGCTGCCGTTGGCGTCACGATTAATGATGAGGAGTTCCCACGAGCGTATGTGGTTCTCACTGAAGAAGCGAAGGAGGCGAAGGTTACGCCGAAGCAGATTCAGGATGCGTTTAAGCCGTTGGTAGCGAAGCATAAGGCGTTGGTGGGAGGGGTGAAGTTCGTGGATGAGATTGTGAGTTTTCCCGTTCGTCATGTGAAGTGATGCGATGGGGTGGGGTATGTTTGCTGACTGGTGTGATTTTGTAGCCGAAACTCGCAAGTGGGAAGATCCAGAGGAAGGTTATGAGGGAGTGGGCGAAAGCGGATTCGGAGATGTTGTCCAAGGGCTTCGAGAGGGCTAAGCTATAGAGAAGTTATGAATGTGAAATCTTGAAGTTTGCATATGCACTAGACCGACAGGGGACCCTAATCTGAACCCGATAAATGAGGCAGACAACTCACTCTGCCGGGGAATTTCGATACTCATCCGCTAAATTGACTTGATCCGAATGGCGGCGTGACGAGTCAGCCCGACGCGCGAGGGGAATCCTATAGCAGCAACTGATGAGAGCACGCACCCGGGACTGACATGCACGCTAATCTACACGACATCATGCGAGGAAACGAGATGATCAGATTTTGGGCAAACATTTCTGTCGTTGCTACAGACTTTAGATCTGATGCATTTTCGCCGTCGAATGGGCCAAGATGAATGCCTGCCATTGTGCAACGACAAAATCTCGATCTTCGCTTCATTCATTCATTCATTCATTCATTCATGCATGCATGCATTCCATCGTGATATCGTTGACATGGCTTTCGGTGCTCTTGAAGAGTTATTGATATGGTACTGACCATCATAATGAAGCCGGCATACTCGGAGATCCTTTGCCCTTCGCGTTCGCTGAGGGAAACGGCCAGTGGTCGACGCCGTGCAGTGATGGTCTGCTTGCCGATCCCGCAGTCGAGTGGCGTGCCACCGAGATTTGTAGCCATCCGGTGGCCCGTCCAAGAGAGCGAGACGATGGTCTGCTGTGGGCAAACACATTTGGAGCAGATTTGGAGCAGATAGTCATGATCCAATCTTGTGTCTGCGGCCCAAGGTCAGCAAGAAACCAGAGACGGACCTATTACCATGGGCGGTGTTTTGTACACTGTCCAAGACGAGGAGATACGGACGGTCCAATTCGCAAGCAATCAAGGTCGCTTTGGCAGTATAAGGAAAATGTGGTGCATTGGCATCCAAGTCGCATAAGGGCAAGTCGCTTTCGGGCTCTCATATCGGATGTATTTGGTGGGACTTCATCTCTCCAGGCTCGTTAAACATTTCCTCGAGAGGGTTCTTGTTCAAAGCCTCATACCACTGGAGGAAGCTGCCAATCAGATACGCAGCAGAGCCCCACATGGACGACAGATCACTCTGATATTCGGCCCAGTGCCATTGATCATGCACAGTAGAGGCAGTGCCGAAACAGGCACAAAGTTCAAAGCCGACAGATCCAATGACAGACCAGACACCAATCCACCAGCCGAGGACTTTGGGCTCGGGCTTCCACCAGTTCTCCTGTGTCTCGAGTTGGAACATGATACTGGCAGTCAAGAAACAGGCGGCGGCGGCGATCTGTGGAGCCCAGTACGCACCAATTTCTTGCCATGGTTTCAAACTGGACAGGATGCCGGGAAGGATTACAATCGCTGTTATGCCGTAGAGCGTGACTCCGAACAGCTGAATCGCACAAGCGAGCCAGCCAACCTCGTAGACGTGATGTGTGCGGAGCGCATGCCAGGTTGGCCACCAGCGCCATACCATGTATCCACTCCCTTGACTTTCTTCACCACCTATGTCGACGGCACCTCGTCGCGGTGCAGGGTGCTTGTCACGTGGATATATCGATCCCGGCCGCACGTCGCGAGCGTCTTTAGTGTTCCAGCCAGCTTCCGGGTCAACAACAGGCATACGTGGGTCCCGGTACACCTCTTCTCGATGTCTGTGAGCGGGGTTCAAGTGACTGAAGAAGTGGTGGATCTTGTCGTCGAGCAGCTTCTTGTTGTCATCTTCATGGCCATCGAGTAATTTGCGCATTGCTGCACCGTGGAAGCTACCATCATTCACGGCTTCAAGATATGCAGTCACGGCACCAATCTGGTAGAACAGAGCTCCGATGAAGAATGTCAGCGCCGGACCATACTTCAGCGTGGTGGGGGATTCGAAGCCGTCTCCAAAGGCTTTAGGTCCCCAAGCCAGAGCGCCGTTGACCACAAAGAGTGCTGACCCGATGGTGTAGGACCAACCGGACCAGAAAGCCATATCCCAGTAAGCGAAGGTCGTGCACATTCTCCATAGATTCTCACGAACGTCCTTGAACCTTGTCGATAAGCGTGGAGTGTAGCGCATAGGCAGGAAGGGCGTTTCTTCTGTTGGGATGATCGGTACTGCGATGGAGTTGCGACCTTTGCGATTGTCACGCGACCGCCATAGCAACTCCATTTGTCTGGAGTTCCGAATGTCGTCGTCCGCGTCTTGGTCAGAGTTGTGGCGGAGCTGAACATTCATGCGGATGTTGGTTGGGTTCAAGAAAGTCGTCGGGCCCGTCGCCTTGACGCTGTGGAGGTGGAGTTTCTCCTTGGCGGTTCGTATCTTCTCAACGACGCCCGGAGCAATGTCTTCTGCTGCGTGCTTGATCTTCTCATAAGTGTGAGAGTGTTCTAATTTGTGCTCATCACCGGAGTCGCTGTCCCTGCGCGAGTTTGCATGTGCGTCATGGCTGGTCCTGGCTTCCGTACTGGGTTCCGAAGGTGCGACTCCGGTCGGCTGCTCCGTGTTGTGATGCCGTGGTGCTTGGTGGTCCTTTTGGAAGGGGTCAACGTGATCCCAGCGCTTCTTCTCGGCGTCAGAAGTGCTGCTGGAGGTGTCCCCGCGGTCCATTGTGAATGTAGGAGGTAGTGGGTCTCGGCGGACGTGGTGACACAAGAGAGCGAGCACCAGCACCAGCACCAGCAGCAGCGTCACAAGCTACTACGAGGTAGAACTAGCTTTCCAGAAGCTTTGCGGCGACGGCGTTGCTTTTGGCTTCGGGCAACGGTGGGCTGTGTCGTCAAGCTTAGTAACAGTCTTGGGTCCTGGCGCATCCGACGGAGTGACAGACTACCTCGTAAGGATGTTGGTCGACTTAGATTGGCCGTAATCAAAAAGCAGCATAAATTGATGGAGGATCTGATCGGGTGCATGCATATCTTTCAAAGGCCCTTCGCTTTCCGTCCCGTCACCGTATGTGGCCACTGCAGCAGCAGCAGCAGCAGCAGCATCAAGGGCGGCGCATGATGCGACCGGGAATGATGACCTGCACCTGCACCTGCACCTGCTGTGTGACTTCCAAATGTCATCAAAGAGGCACAGCATCACGTGGAGTGGTACATGGTACATGGTCCATCTCTCGCCGTGCTCTGTTCTCTTCGTTATGATACGGTACGGCGGTGTCGCAAAGAATTGATACTTGATACCTGATTTCATTGAGCGTGCGGGTGGTCAAGCACATTGGCCTGCCTGCCTGCCGCAGTGGCGACACGTCTTGCCTTCGTACGCCAGTCTAGCCACGTGTTCGGATCGTGATGAGCCTGAGCAATCTGATGTATGTGGGATGAAGTGAGGTCGACGGTCCGTGTACGAGACGAAAGTCATGCATGCTTGTCGAAGCATCGGCGAAACACGCCACGCATGCGAACAGATGCGCATCCCGGTCAACAACACGACAGGTCGATTCTTTATCTATTGCGCATCCAGCAAGCTAAGCATCGCTTCACTCAGGCCCAGAGACCTGAACAGGGGAATCCCGAAAGAAGCAGATTGGACTATATCAAGCCGGAGCCCTTTATCGTTTTTGATTTTCTGTCCGAACATGACCACCTACCAAGACCAAGAAGGATGAGATTAAACCATAACTACCTAAACGTCACAGACCACCCGAGCATCAGACTCCCGTATTCCAGCCAAATGCTAACCAGTAGCTCTTACCTGTACTGACGAAGCGGGTCATGGAAAGACCCATGGCCATGCGGCGGAAGAGAGCGACTCACTTACCTATTCGTACATTTCGGGCGACTTTGAATGCGAAGTCAGCGAACTACAGCCGCGAAGAGATATGGTATTGACAGAACCCGGTTCTTCACAGCGCAGCAGCAGTCGCTACGGTTTTGGCCGCACATGGAACATGTGTCCAAGTTCTCCATGGGAGTCGGGCTTGGAGGAGTGAAGAGCTGAAGTACGGCGGTCATGTAGCTGGTCATTAATTGGTTCTTGACGGCACAGCAGCAGTCACTGATGTTCTGGCGACATATTGGGCAAGTGTCCGAGAGCGTCTTACCATTCTTCACTGCGCGACTGCAATCGCTGGTGTTCTGGCGGCAGATTGGGCATGTGTCCGAGGCCATTAGGATCGCGTTGCAGGTCTTCACGGCGCAGCCGGAAGAACACGTCATCGTAGTTGTGGGGGAGAAGAGGTGTCGCTTTGGATTCGGTGTCGTCGTTGCGATCGGTTGCACAGTCAAGATAAAGTCAGATAAATCTCGGTCGTTTACTGGAAGCAGTGAGAGTCGTCTGATCAGAGTTGGTTGGTTTTTGTGCCGAGAGAAAATCTGAACTGCAGGATGAGGACGAGATATTTATACCGCATCATGCCTCACAGCATGCCCTTCGCCGAACTGAGCAAAGAGCATTGTGGTATATGGCAAGACTAGCACAACTCATTGTCTGTCCCGCACAGAAGGCAGCTTGAGCTTTGTAACAGCTCATGGTCAGTATCAACAACTCGATTCAGGTCTTCCAAGACACTTGTTGTGGGCAATTAGTATGCTTTGTACTGGACACAATGTATCCTTTATTCGTGGACAGGCTATTGTCAACACATCCCGGCTTTGTCCGGTTCTTTATCGACAGACGTGTCGTGGTTGGATGATCTCGATTGATTGCCCTTGTTCGCACCCACATCGTGGACAATGCGTTGTAACTCGTCATATAGAGCAAGGTTTGTGTGTGTGATGTGGGCAGGAGGCAACCGCAGTCACACGACTAGACCGTCCTAGTAAGTTTACTAGCGCATATATGGTCGCTACTGTACGTAGCATCATAGTCCGCATCTGTATTGCAACCAGGATTGCTTGTAGATATAGAATTGCAGCGCCGCCCCCTAGTCCGAATAGATGGGCTGTCCTAATGCTGTGATCTGGCAAAAGCAGTATAAGCATCGAGCAGATTTCAGGCTGCTACAGGTCGTCGGTCATGGTGCAGCGCTTAATGTCGTGGTTATCGCAGCCTGTCACAAATGGTTAACGAGATTACGAGCTGAAGCCGGGCCGCTTATGCATCCAAGATACGAAGTGGAGAAAGCAGCTTAAGGGATGAAGGCATTGTTATAGTCATCTATATTGACATCGAATACAGCTTCCTCATGCTGGCAACTCGGTAGTCGGTTGTCCTGCCTCCAGTCTCTCCCATAATTGTTGTGGTTGTCGGAGTAGTCGTGGTAGTCCTATCGGAATATTTTACTTAATAAAGGCACAAAAATCGAGCGAATGGTTTGCAGATTTCAGGATAAAAGCAGAACGTACGTAGTTGTGGGTGTAGGTGTCGTTATTAGAGTAATAGTAGTGGTAGTGGTCATTGTAGTTTTTGGTGTAGTAGTCGTCAAGGTCTTGTGAAAATGTTATAATTAGCATAGGCTCAAACTGTCAATGGTTTGCTGACTTCAGAATGAAGGAATACGCACGTGGTTGTGGGCATGGTTGTCGTTGTCGGAGCAGTGGTAGTGGGAGTGGTTGTAGTTGTTGTAGTGCCTGAACAGAAGCGTGTTAGCTATATTCGAAAAGGGCATGACCATGTATCAGCGACTGCTGTTGACGGGAGACGCAACAAGCATGCCTCGGACGGGCGATGCAATCTGCGTCTTCGCAATCTACGTACTTGTGGTTGTCATCGTTGTAGTTGTCGTCGGGGTACTGCTAGTGGTAGAAAGGGTGGATGTCGATTTGGAATTGCTGGTCGTAGTACACTTCGTCGTCGTGGTCTTCGGCTTCGGCTTCTCGCACTTGACTCCATCCCCACTGCCGGTGTACTGCCAGTTCACAGCACAATCCACGTAGTGGCATTGATGGGTCGTGTGAGACCACGTTGCTCCGGTACACCTTTGATCGGCAGCACAAGACTCGACGCAATCCGAGTAGCACGATTGCCAGTCGGATCTGTAGCTGTTACCAGTGAATTCGTAGCCACAGTTTCGTTGGCACTGGCGACCGTCGGCGGTGATCGGACCATTCTGACAGCCCGACGCCACCACAGACACTGCTGGAAGCAGAGCCAGCAGAGTCCGAGGGAAGATCATGTTTGCAAATGTCTGGGCGAAATGAAAGACCCAATGTACGGCAGAGCAATGAAGTAGCACTGGCGGAAGAGAACGAAGCTGGTCATGGCGGCGCGTCTGCTTTTTCAGTCTTCGTCGTTGACCTGCGCTATTGCTTCGTAGGGGTCAGAGTTCTGTAAGACTGGCAAGTCGTGGCTGCCGTCATGCCGCTTTCGTCAACAAGACTATGGCTGAGAAAAGCTTGCATGTGCTTGTTGGTCTCGGCCACAAGTCCTTTGCTTGTACTATGGTGTTCTGAGTGGCGAGCATGCCTCCAGCATCAGAGGGTTGCCGAGATTGTCGGTCGTCCGCTGTGGCCAGCATTGCCCATAGCGATGGACCGATTCTTAGCTAGACCCTCTGGAGCACGTGACAGGAGCAAGGAGAGAGCAGTATTCTGGATAGAGACCAGTCCGCGCGCCAGAACGTGGTCAGCCAGCCACAGGAAGATGAGCTGTGGCCGCGCGTGCGTTGCCGGATCCGGCTTCTGAGTCAGGAGGAGCCATTGGTTGAGAGTCGATATGTAGGCCTTATAGGTGGTCCAGGACTGCGTGACAACTACGTTGAGATGATCGTGTGTCTCCAAGTCTATCCGAGGTAATGCTGGGAGGTGCGAGCAAGAGCACTTTGTTGAATGCTTCTAGGGTCATGCCCTGCTTCGCACGTGACTTGCGTGTCTTAGCATTGCGCAGGCATGCTTTGATGTATCCAGGCGTTGGCAAGCCCATCCAAAAACATAGAATCTGACTTCATCTTGGGACTATAACCGTTTCTTCGACTACTACGCGTAAAATATGCCGAGGCAGGTGAATTCATGGTGCTCTGACCTGTTAGGCAAACTTTCCTCAAGCATGAAGTTCGTCCACAGACTTAGTTTAGGATACTGGATATACTGGTCACGTCAGAAAGGAAGCCGCAGCAATCGAGCAGGCGCACCATGGGACGGACATCCATGTCGTTGATCTCACAAACTCTCTACCGCCAGATCCACCGCCGGAGCCAAACCTTGGCCCAGATCCGGAGCCTGAGCTGGAGCTAGACCAAGATCAAGTCGACATTAATCTAGACGTGGGCTCGCGAGGAAGTATACCTCAACTCGCAATTTGGATGCAAAAGTCAAGCAAGAAGCAGATCTGTAGCGCGAGCTAGAAGAAGACCGCGCTAGTCCCTCTTGGGAGCGGAAACAATCGGTATTAGGCGATAAGTAACTAGAGGAGCACGATTTTCGTTAAATCTTATCTATTCGAAGTCGTTATTCTAGGTTAAGCAAAGGTATAAAATTGTTATAGAATAATTCCTAAGAACTCTAGAATTATAGGAAATATAA